>JAOPTO010002409.1:0-46596 GCA_033822845.1 Tetrapedia diversipes | reverse complement strand
TGTTTGGAGTATACGTAAATTAAATTATCGTCCGGATTCCCGGACTCCAAACAGCTCGGATAGAGGAAGAGGTTAAGAACAGTACACAAAATTATTATTTTCGCCGCTCGTGCAGCGAGCGACCGTATATTGTTACAGGCCGGTTTTAGTAACGGAACAAAAGAACGAGAACAAAAACGCCTGGGCTGTCAGCTCGACGCTCGGCTTGATGCTCGGCCCGTTCCGTCTCCCGTCGGCCTCCTTGTTGCTCCTGGAACAAAACGCTCGCTACAGTTCTGACGTCACGGGTTCCGTGTGCGATCAGCTGGCCGAATTACGTCACGCACGATTGCTGTCGGCCCGTGGTGACAACTGCCTTTTGCCTGTGCGGCGAAGTGGACTGTAAATTTGTAGACGAGAGCGACAAGCCAAAAAAGGAGTCTACTCTACGTCTGTAGATGATACCAGAATCGGCCCCAAAGGGTGGAGGTTGTAAGGCTCCTCCCCTGGTGCACTTGATTCGGCCTTGAATTCCCTCACCGACACAACCTTAAGGGGTGCGGACGCCCGGTGTGAATGCACCGTGAGCGCGTGAGCAGTCAAGAGGATCCTGCAGACCGCTTGGATCCTCTCCTGTCTTTGGAAACGGTCTCACGGGAGAGCACGGCTAGTCCAGCGGCAGATGAGGGTGACGAAAGCGGTAGGCGACTGACGCTGTGAATCAGTGAGCAGCCAAGAACTATGTTCTCCTGTCTTGTACCTGATTCACAGAGCACCCTTCCCTGCAATCGACGATGGGGCCGAGAAGCAGGACGCTAAAGCCTGGTTTCTTCGGCCGAAGCAAGGTTGGAAAAATCCTAAAATTGCTTCAAAGGACAGTTGAAGCGCGAAGGAAGTCGACCCACGTTGGCCACGTGGAGACTCCGGTTACTCGCGCTACTCTTCTTCAACAGGATACTTCTCGTGATGCGGCACGACCTGGATCGCCGAAGTCGCTCGCTCGAGGTCCTGTGATAAACTGTGATACACTGTGCCGTTCGTCGGCTTCCCCCGACGAACGCGCATTTTCGTTAATTTCAGCGCCGATAAGAGGCGCTGACGAGTCTCATATTCTTTTCTCTTTCCCTTTCCTGTTTTTCTCTGTTTTTCTATCTAGCCGCGGCACGTGCGACCTAGCCCATCACCTATTTTGTTTTCCAATGACTCACGCACCGGACGGTGCGTGGCAAGAACATTGAAAAACAGGCGAGCCTAGGTCGTCTTCGTCAACGGTTTTTTGCGATGCCTACCGGTGGACGGTGACATCGCAAACGGGAACAACCGACAAAAAACAGACGGCGAATTTCGCGGTGCTCAACCGTTCCGTTTTTAAACACATTTGATTAAGCTTCATTTGCTTGAGATCATAGATTCAGTTTACTATTAAAGATCCTTCGATCTTTGAACGGTTAAAATATAGCCATAATCTTTTTTGCTCTCGCGTATTCGTAACCTTATGCTTATATCCAAGCATACCTTTTCGTCGTGGTCTATTCTTTCTACAACGAATTTTTCATAGAATCAGCTTGCGCCAACCACGCAGAGACTCTGATGCTGTTTTTCGTCTTCATTCCACGAGTATTCTTTTGCTTTCTTTGATCCTTCTCGCTCGCTCCCCCTCGACCTCTGCGCCTGGTTTCTTTCTTGCTTGAAACTTTCTAGCGAAGGAGGGTGGAAAAATTCCGTGAGAAAAGCTGGAAAGTCAACAAGCGAGCTTATAAAAGCGCGTACAACAACGGGATTCCAGTATCAAAGGCTTACTAAACCGGGTTTTCGGTGTTAAACTGTTTTATTTTCTCGTGATACACGGATCCCGAACTTTCCCTCTAATCCTGACATAACGCTGGTCAAGGGTGAAATTCCAGAATATTGTGTAGTGTTTCAGGACACAAATTTATGAAAAAAGGAATGTAGTGCGTGATAATTTGAAGCGTAGCATGTAATATACTTTTAAGGAAATCTATTGTAAGCCCGCCTGACGAAGGTCGCGGTCAGCGCGGAGCTAGGTACTCCGTGTCATAAACCATCCCGCTAGGCCTAAAACGACGGTGATTGTGTAGCTGAACACTGTAGAGGCAGTAGCACCGAGACAGTCGAAAAGAATCGTATTTGAGACCATCGAGAGTTTAATCCGGATCTCACTGCGTACAGGTTGGCTCTCACACTCAATACCCTTTCCGAACTCTCGAAAACTGAAAGGAAGCATCGCAGGATCCATCGGCGTCCAGGATCTCCTTAAGTTGTCGCTGCGAAGTCTTAGCAACCGTCACAAGCTAGGACACGTCTGTATTACCCCTTGTAGCTGTTATTAATTTTTGAATAAATTATATCAACGTTACAGGAACAGTTTTTCATAGGTTTCAAAAAATAAGAAATAAGGTACCCTCATTGAAAATATAATTCAATAGTAAATTTACAAGCATGATATAACTCAATGCAAAGTTCATATTTTAGTGTGTGGTTACTTAATCAAAGCTTGAGTAATTAACAATGAGTTATTATATGCAACAGATACATCACACAAAATTAGTTATTCTGATCAGATTTTCCAAGAATTATAAATTGCTTAATATATCACCTGATGTAATGAAAAACCGAAACACAAAATTTTCTAGGAGTTGTGACTCGCGTAATATTGTACTATATAATACTCTACATAATATACTATTCAATGTAACAGAGAATGAAACGAATTTTGGAGCAGAAATATCTTTGAAGAAAATTGTCAGGACTTTCAAAAGTTTTATATTATATATAAAATAGGTCAGCACTTTTCACACAGTTTAATTATATAGTTATCGATAATATAATTCAGTCTATTGGGAATAATTCGCAAGTATCGGAATCAGTCGAGAAAAAAGTAACATTTTTAAAAGAATTTATAACTACAGCAATCTGTCAATTGGATCCACCTCGCTTCATTTTGTTCGTTGCGCCCAGACCTTGCAATGTTAAATATATTTTTATTTCTGTTACGTTAGTCCAGCCGGAAGTGCGCCTTTTGGCGAGATGGTTGAGCGGGAGCAGAAGTCGCCACAATCGGCGCGTGTTTTAAATGATTTAAATGAATCAACTAATGGAACAAACAAATAGACAGAAACCAGCGCAAGGTCGACCACGGTTGGTATTGTGTTAATATCGAATACGTGGAGGAACCATACTCATATTTTATTGCAGCTAACGACCGTTGGAAGATTTTATTAACGCGACCCAGTTCGTTTCTGCTAAATGGAAAGCTGTTGCATGTACAGGAGGTAAAATATCTGCTTGAATTTTCCCTGATTAATGGAAAGATAATAACGAGTCCTGTTTCCAATTTCTTACTGGTGGTTCTCTAGAAACATGTGTTGAGAAGAAGGAGGAGGAAAAGATTACAACGAGAAGAAGATTCCCGGTTTCTCTCGTAGATTCGTAAACCCTTTGCCTGACGATCCTTTCAGGGGCATGCTAATTTAACAACCTGCCAAATATAGAACATTATTCATTAAACATTATCTATTAATGTATACAGGGTGTTAATCTACCTATGGACTTAAATGAAATGGGGGGTTCTAGACGATGAAATAAGACGAAAATCAAGAGTGACGAAATTTCGTTAAACGCTTCGTTAATTAGTTATTAGCAGTTAAAGATTGCCCCAAATCAGCCAATCCGCTGCAGCGCCGTCCGTTAGGCTCGCCGCGCACAGGCGAACCCAGGACCGTATCAACATGTATTATAACGCTTACCTCGTGGGGCGTAGGAAAACTTGTTTCTCACAGGTAATTCAAAATCAAAACTTCAGTCACTTTCCAAAATGTTGAATGACATTAAACCTGCTTACTCGCAAAATCCACAAGAGCATGTCAAAACTCGCCCATTGGGATTTTCGAGTAAAGAGGGTCAATGATCTCTTAAAGCAGATAGTACACTGCCCAAAAGTGATGCACCCACACTCATTCAAATCGCGATTGTCCCGTCTGCGAATATTTATTGAATAATACACTCGCACCACGATTATCCCGTCCGCAGTGTCCACAAAAAGGTACACAACACACGTGCACGAATCAGTCATAATTTACACCGCCACTAAAATGAATTCTTTTCTCTCTTCTTTTGCACTCCCACAACCACACCACACATGCGACACAAAATACACTCAGAACTATATTTTATGTAAAATTAAATAAAAAAAAAATGTTATTTAAAAGAAATTAACTATAACTGGAAACAATCTAAAAAAGCTTTTTTAATGAAGTCGAAAAATAATTCCCCTACTGAACAATAGCAGAACCAAATGACTCTCTCTCTCTCTCTCTCTCTCTCTCTCCATTCTCCTTTTTCGATTGCCCTCTGTCTTGTCCACGTAGCCGCGTCGTCGTTTCGACTCTTGATGAGGTATTGCTGTGTCAGCACATTCACAGCTCACTCGCACATAAAGCTTATATATTGTAGGAATTATTTATTGGCCGATGAGTTTTTACATAAACTACAAGCTAATACAACGACTTCTAATAACGCACTGTGAACTATATCTCATAACGAACTCTGAACTCTGAACTAACTCTAATTATCGCAAGGCTCCCTATTTATTTGCCTCGAGCCTGATAGGCGGTTCCTGTCCTTACCAATCAGGACCTTCGGAAAAAATGCCCGCCTTCGATATCCCCACGCGTTTGCATCTAGGATATCAGCCGTCTACATTTTCTTCGGGGATCAGGTTTACGGCCGCGACCGTTTATCCTTACAACGCAGGTGTTGTTTAAAACGGCGCCGGAAGATAACGCGGCCCCGAAAAAATAACACGGCGACACCTCGAAGTTTGATCCGCGGTCGCCTAAAGAAAGCAATGGCAATCGGCATTTGTTATTCTCTGCCGCTCTCCCCTATACAAAGGCCCTATTGATCTGTAAATTGCCTACAATATATATTTTAAAAGTGGTGTAAGTCCATTTTCTCGTGTTTCGAGAAAATTAAAGGTTAGCATATCTCTCAATAAAAAAATGTAGATTAATTATATTAAGTCTAGCAATGTTTTTACTGATTTATCAATATGTAATTGGATTATATAAATTTGTATCAGACGAATTTAACTAAAATAATGTATATTTACGGGCTGCAAATGGACTTACACCACTTTCAAAATTAGTCAATTGTAAAAATCGTTTAATTTCAATTTTAAAAAATCAGATATCATTTAAAATATTTTATACTTATGTAATTCTGTTTACAAATAATAATAAAATAGAAGTAGTATTTTTAATTTTAAACGTTAATTATATTGTTAAAATTAACACAAGATATTAATAGTATTTACTTATGCTCTTCATGTGGTAGTATTTTAAAATATTAATGATGCACAGGAAGTATATAGGGTAATAACTGATCCATATCCTTATATTTTTCGTAAATAATAGGCCTAAAATCGTGATATAAAGGCGGCAGGTGATTTTTTCAAATTTTGGCGGTCTTCCCGGACGTGAAATAAACTTAAAGTCTTAAATTCTTTGTCTTCCATCGATGTTTTATATAAAATAGTATATAGTGCACTTTTGAGAAATCTCATCCAACATATTTGCAATTAATTTACTTTTTCTCCATTAGTGTTTCTGCTTATCTATTTTTTGATTGCGTTCTGTAGATTTTTTGTTGAAACGAAATCCTCTCGTTTCATTTCATGTAAAATGAATTGATTATGCTGTTTACATTCTTTTATGACATCATGATAATCCTGTGGTGTGTACAGGAAATTCTTTTTTCGTAATGCCTGATACCTGTATGTGGAAATTGGACTTACACCACTTTCAACATAAACGGTCCACATATATGTTTGGTATATACTATATATCGTTATATAAACGAAAGCTACAATTTAAATTAAAGTTAAAATTCCGTTATAAATGTAGAGCACTTTTATTACGTGTGGATTTATAGACCGATTATGTATGGAACCTTGTTGTTCCTGAAACATAATTATTTGATAGAATAAAAGCTTTTAACGTAACTTGTATAAAATATTTTCTCATTGAGTTTCTTTTAACGTATACTAACCAGTACTTTATATACGTGAATGACTAGAGAAAAGAACTTTTTTGAATGAAGGACAGAAGTAATCTAACGTTATTACCTTGAAAACCTTTCAAGAAAGCTATTATATTATGTAAATGATTTCAATCTCTCCATCAACGTAACATGCAAACAATAAAGCAATGTTCGCTTCTGAAAGGGAATTACTTTCTTTCAATTTCACTGATCCACTACGAAACAACAGAAATATCCGTAACGCCCAGTACTATCCTTGCAGGAATGAAAATAAAAACCTAACGACTTGATCGAGATAAATAAATGCGATTCATGTAACACAGACAGTTGCCGCTCTCTGAAATTCGATCGAGTGCTTCTCCGATAAAGAATGCAACATATTAAATTCATATTGCCATCTTCTAGTCCATGATTCACAGAAAATTCTCTAAT
Source organism: Tetrapedia diversipes (assembly GCA_033822845.1). NCBI lineage: Eukaryota > Metazoa > Arthropoda > Insecta > Hymenoptera > Apidae > Tetrapedia > Tetrapedia diversipes. The sequence continues at coordinate 40,125 of JAOPTO010002409.1, read as the reverse complement.
CAGAAAATCCGAATTTCCAGCACCACCTTGCACGCGTAATTTATGCGAATTTAAAATAGATCCACAGGCGAAATTTCGCACTATAAAACCGTCCCGAAATTAAACACCGGTATGAGGGTTACCGGGAGCAACCGCAGTCATGACAGCGTTTCATTTTTGCTTTCGTTTTGCACGAACTAGGGACGGTTTTGCAAAATATGCCTGGCGTTTTCGGAATTTATTAATAGCCGCAGATTAATGGTCCCGGGAGCAGAGTTGCTATATTCGAGAGGATTTCCCGCGCGATATCTACAGTTGGCGTGAAATAACGTTATGAAATTGTAGATGTGTTACCAGAAAATATTCCATTCCTAGATATATATCTCTTCTTTACTACGTGTCCTTAATTTTACTGTTTCATTAATTTCTCTTTTAATCGTATTCTGTGCATAAACTTCTATTACACTTTTGTTATACTTTTATTATTTTGTTAAAGAGAGTTGTGTTATTACAATCAGCTCGTTTGCTCATGTCCCAAAAAAAGGTATAATACATTTTTCATTGAAAAATTTTGATAACATTTTATCTTTAATCCATTTGCTGTCAGCATAAGTAGCGGAAATTGTATAAGGTTTCTATTAGGTGAGATTTCTTACATTATGTGTAACCTCTGGCTTTCGCAGTGATTATGCTAAAGTATATTTTAATGTACAAAAGCGCAATAATTCTTGGTAACCTGTGATTAACAATCACAAAAATTGATTGATTTCAATAAATTCTAAAATCTGCAACTATTACATAGTTTTTTGACACAAATTTTACATAAATTGTAATATACCTATCAAATTATGAAATTTAATTATAAATCGATAGCAAAAAGCTTATTCATCAAATGATTAAAATAGATTATACATTTTTAAATATATGTTAGATATTGAGAATGAAGTGAACGATACTTATTGTTGAGCGTCGTTGATTCGCGAAATGTGCGTTGATCGGTGCTCGGCAGTGTATCGTGTTGTGTGCCTGATACACTAACTCCACCAGAAATTAATCTCGTAGAGCTGGCGTTCGTATGGTGCTTTAACTTGTGAGTAGTAATTTCAAAGGTGATGTCGTCTGGGAATAATACGGAGAACGACTGTTATGTGAACGTGATTAGACTTGGTACAAGTAAACTATTTGGTATGTGGATTGTTGAATGCGATCTGATGCGCGGTGCCGAAGTGACTCGTTTTATATGGAGGAGTTCGACTGGTCACTCCTCCATACCTCAAGACGATACGCTAATTGGTTGAAGTCGAAAAATCAAGACTCCAATCAGCGTATGCCTTGAGTACCACCAACCCCCGTTCTTGTGCCCTTAGCACGCGTTTCGAGAACGAGGGTGGGGTGAGTCACTCGGAGCGGGAAGGTTTCCCGAATTTCGGCAACGAAGGGGAAACTTCTTCCGGGCCCGTGTACCTGCCGCATGTGGGTACCGGCTGGGCGCTCTTCGGAAATCCCTCATTTATGACACGCTCTTGGCTATTGAGGAATTACGGTGACTCGAAAATTAAATTATTGTCCCTCTACGGACGTTAAGAGGATTAGAAAAAAAAGGCAAAAAGGCTAAAACTGCTTAATCCTCAAAAATAGCATTACCGTTGCGCTCATGCCATAAATGCCAATGGAAAACTTCCCGCTGTTGTTCCGTAGGACGGAACACTTATAAAACATACTTGTATCCACACGAGTCATTTTTTATTTGAAATATCAAAACTAAAATTTGTTAAACAAAGCTCGCTTTAAACTACATTTATTGAAACAACCGATATAAGCGAAATCTGTGTTATTCCAAATACTACATTTTATTACACGATCTCGAACATTATATCGTAGATATACGACGTTTTAGTTTTATCGACAATTTTAACAAACATTCTATATCGGATAATCATAAATATCACTAAAAACTTATGGCATACAACAGGCTGGCAAAACGGAATTTGTGTTGGCATTCCTTTGCTTGAGCCTCGTAGCGACAGAGTCACACGACAGTATCGGTATTATATTAAAGTTTATACGGTGAGTACAGACTTGTACATTTATTTTCTTAACGTCTCTACAAACTTATTAAATACATTGCAAGTATAATAAACCACTTGCGAAAATGTGTTTCTGACAGAATTAGAACAATATCAAGAAGTATTTTGTGAAAAGGATATTCCTATCGCAAAATCATTTTTCAGATTGTCTGAACTTTGGCATGAATGCGTAATACGAAGTATATGTAGATAGAAGGTCTGCTTCAACCAGTACGTTCGTCACAAATAAATGAATTTAATTATTCTGATTATTCAACATGAAACGAATAATAATCTTAATATAATCGAAAATATTTTTACTCTATCACTTGCAACAAAGTGTTACAATTTTCAACTAAACTGCAACTAACAAAGTGAAACTCAAGAATCGCCTTCCCTTACCTATGAAAGTAAATTAGCATTATAATCCATTTAAAAAAACGCAGATCGAGAAAGACAATAAAGAGTAATGAATCAGCTTCGTCTATGAAAGTTTTATACATCGACAAATCGAAAATATTTCTACAAAATGGCAAACTTTTCCAAAGGAAAAACCCATTCCATTCGACGATTAGTACTGTTTGCAACACGAAATGAATTGAAAGCAAAAACGTTCCACAATTCAGGAAAAGATCCGTTTAATTTAACATGAGATTTACTGACATTTTTCGTGCATGTATTTTGAATACACATGTACTAAGAGATCGGTATATATCATATAGAATTTGAAACTGCAGAGCTAAGAAGGTAATAGATTAGGGATGGTTTCAGTCCATCAATAAATGCCAGCAAAAACTGTTAGGAATAATAGTAATTATTTTTGCAAATCTTGCTCATGAAGCAAATCTATTGTTATAGAAGAATTTAGCTCGAAAAGCTGGATGCGGATCGTCATTGAGCGGGTAATATAAACAGACCATTATTCGGGTCTTTCGATCACGCAGCGTATTATTCTCTACGGTCGTTTATGAGCAGGGATTTGGAACAGGTTTACCCTTTCCTCTCTTTATTAGCAATTCCGTTACAGAGACAAAATAAGATTCTAATTCATTCGCTGGGAATTAAAGCCCACTTCTCCTTTGAAACAACCGGAAACTTAATTGAACGCTGCCTGGCAAAGCAGCGTTTAAATAAAGCTCCCAAAGCTAACGAACTTGTCCCATTCAGTCTTCTCCTCGTTCCTTCCTCCTATTGCAGTTTTTCCTCTCTTGTATCCGTTTATTTTGCTTCTTGTGACTAGATTCAAAAGAATACGCTTTAATTAATGGATTTATATTTGCATTATACCCCAGGTAGTGATACACTGAAAATTAAGCTGCACCAGTGACAAAAACAACGAAGTTGAAAACGAGAAGAGGAACATGGCATAATTATGAAAGGTCGTGAAATTAACAGTGTTAATTCATGTAGCAGAAAATTGAATGGGAAGGATTCATTTGATATTTGATGAAAAATCGTGTCGTATTACAAAATGGATAACTAATAAAACTACTCGAGTCGATGATCACGTGTAATTATCCTAACTTTTATATTGTGTTTTTAAACGCAGTATTTGTATTGCTGCATGTTTCTTTATTCGTACTTTTTTCTGTAGTAACGTGAATTACGAATTTTTATAAAAAGCATCTTCCCAGTACTAAAAGATGTATCAATAATAGAGAAAGCTAAAGCGGTAAAATAGCTGTAAGACATAAAAATATAAATAAATATTAAATCATATTTATAAATATATTAACCATAATCATCTACTGCAATAAAATAAATTATATACATTCTACTTTGATCATATGTATAAAATATAATGCAATAAAATACAATTAGCAGCAAATGTATCTAATTCCTTCGAAGTCAAAGCAAAAGTATTAACGAATATTGTAAGAAGATTTCTTTACATGGTGTTTAAATTCGAACCGTTATAGCAATAACTGCGTAGGTCGTCGGTTATTGTTCCATGTACCTTGCCAACGAATAACGGTAAGCAAGGCAAAAAAATAATAAATACAAGCGACCTCCGTGATGCGCCGGTAACGATTCGTAAGCCAGGTCGAATCAAAAATTACCGAACGCATCTAACCACGAGGTCGCGTTAGAGAGAAAGAGAGAGAGAGAAACAACAGAGGAGAGACAGAGAAGACATTATTTCAATTTTGTAAACGCCGCCTGACGGCAATCTTTAGCATGCTGTCTGTTTCTGGCAACCGAGTGAGCGACAACGAGCACGAAGTCTTTCCTCAACCCGATAAAAGGTTTTAAATTAATAAAACTTTTAATAAAACTTTTGAACTCGTGTGGTGTGACGACGGGCTTACCCGCAGCACCACCAAAGAGGAAAAGAAGTTTATTTTCATATTCAGTGGAAACTCGAGCCGATCCGAGGTTCACAACTTACAAGGAGGTTGCAACAGTCTCTGTCGTAAGATAACAGCTTAGAGAAATCGGAGGACTCTGGATTTGCCGCACAAAAGTCCACGATTAATTTCTCGAAGCCCCTTGCCCGCGAAAATGTTTAAGAGGGCATTAGTCGTTCCTCGCGATATGCAAAGGAACTTGTTGGTGTACTTACGCGTTCGTGGAGTATCCAAGAAAGCGGTAGGATGAAGAGAGATAAGAGGAGGCAAGGGTCCACGCCGCTGAATAAAGCACATAGAGCGTAGGAGCTTTACGACCTCCACTCTCTGGTGCCAGTTTCAGTCGGCAAAAAACAGGGCGTCAAGCAAGTTCGAATAATTTCGACTGCTTGCGTCTATACTTGGCGGAAACGACAGCTGACGTCCTCTGTCGAGCAAACACGTTTACAGTCCACACCGTTCCCTGCGATCGCAGAGGAGCCACCCATCCCACCGAATCGGCACACCGATCGTGTGAGTGGGGATATTCGGCTATAGTACGCAATCGCATAAGACAGCCACTGTTGGATACCCAACTTACTCATCCCCGTATCATAGATAAACTCCTCACCCTTACTCATCCCCGTATCATGGACAAACTCCTTACCCTTACTCATCCCCTTGCTCATCGTCCACGTCCCCACTCCACTATCCCAGCCACTTTCCCTGTTCGTCACATTATCCCTTATAAGAGCCGTTCTAAACGATATTGTCAGAATCTCCGCGAATAGTTGTCCAGTACGCACGTTAAAACATAATAAAGACTTGCAAGACGTCCTCCAAAAAGTGTTGTTAAATTCTTTCCTCGTTCGGAATCCAACGCCACTAATTAGCCACCTTATTTCTAATTTGCAGACCGCGGAGACGTCCCACGGTCCCGGCAGCTAAGAGGAAGAGGGGATAACCCCGCCAAGCTATAAACAGATTTCAGGACTTGATTTCAATAAAATATATTTCAACAAATATTTTACTGACTTTTGTTTATTACGACTAAACCTTTACCTCATACCGGCAGATCGTAGTAAATAAAATCTCATTTAGGATAAACATTAGATTTATTTATTACCTATTATCTTACATTTCTTTTCATTTGTTTAAACACATAGAGTTATCCGGACTTTTCACAGTTCACTGGATATCTTTTGGAATACTTACTTGCTTATCAACGATGACATATATATTAATTTAATAACTGAAATATTTATTTTAAAGTCCTAAGTTTCCTGACCTTCCACTCCCTACAGTAATAATAACGATCATATTAACAGATTTCGTATTCACTACAAACAGAACAATGAAAAAACGCAGAAAGAAGAATCGAAGGTTCAGTTCGGTATTTACAATTAGAAAAACATTCGCGAGTATCGCAGTAGGCGCGAAACAAAAGCGAGCCCAACAAAGCAAAGAGTCAGGTAACTGACATGCACTCGATATTGCATTCATGCGATATGTATATTCCCTCTCCTTTTCTCCTATCTATTTTACAGCTCTGACCAACTGTTATTTCGCTCTGCGGACAGTTTCGAGAGAAAGAGAAGATTTCAATCAGACTCGCTCCAATGAACCAATCTTCAGGCAACAGTAATTTAAAGGGCCAAATCTTTCCAGGCACTCGTCAGCGGAACTTTCAGCACAGCCTCTTGATTAACTGTGACAAATTAAACGACAGAACGCGCTACAAGCGAAAAACCATAGATCATCGTGCTCTTTAGATATACAGCTTTCATTTGGTTGATGTAGAAGAGAACTTTTTTTACATACGCCATGTGAACCACTACATCATAAAAGTGTTTTACTTATCGATAAAGCGGTAACGATAAAGCGGTTTTTCTGAAATTGATCTATTCAAATCCTTTGAAGACAGATTTAAACATTTAAAACACAACTAAAAACGTTTTATTTATATCATTCTCCGTACATTATATGTGTCGATAATGATGAAAGTAACCGAAATGAAAAATTAGAACAAAAATAGTTTATTAATATAATCGCCTGAAAATGATCCACATCGCAACAGACAAAAATATAAATTTTAGAAGAATTCTCTGATTTTGTATCACTTTCATAATCATCGACCAATATTGTGGTTGCAGTAAGGGTGTAACTCTATTTATTGATGCAGCTAAGAATATTTATTTACTTATGAAGCCAATACTGAAATTCTGTTCTCACATAATACTTCTCCAACAGAAAATTTGTACTTAAACATTTAACTGCCGATACTTTCTCGAATATCGTCGTGATTCCGTGCTGTCACATCGTAACTCAATTAGAATTCAACGCAGCTGTCTTTTTTACGCACTGATACAGTTTCGGTTATAGAAGTCTGTCGACGGAAACAGTCATCACCTCGACCTCATTTGAAGACGGAGCTTTCTCGATCACTCAAGTTCTAGAGGAATCACTTTCGACGGGAAAATGTCCGAGAGGCGAGACATCGTAGTGGTAAGAGCCGCAGAGAAAGATCGATACCGTAACTCTTGTTGACGAGCGTCGATGGATTCCTCGAGGAAAGTATCAAACGAGACAAGAAATTAAATTTCACGTCGCTTTGTGACACATTCCTCGTTCCTTGACAGGAAGTCCTTACCGAAAGCTCTTGCGACACACTTTCTGACATATAAACAAATATTCTTAGTATGTACTTTATCCTGAATTTTTGTGAACATTGTAGTTTAAATGCTTCTCTATATTTGTTATACGATTAATTTATTTCAAAAAATAATTGCTACCGAAAGAAGCAGTCAGTGAACTCAAGAATTTCTACAAATCACCAGCGAAACAAGTGATGAAATGTGACACTTTTGTCTTTTTTAAATCTTCAAGAACAAATTCATAAAGGAAATACATGCATACATATGTCAGCATTTAATCCCAGTACCAAATAAAATCATGATTCTAGTAAAACAGAATTGGTTGTTTTACAAAATCATTTTATAGCAAAAATCAAAGGAAAAAGTATTATCATCTTTCTTTGGCATAGTTTTCATGTTAAATTTACACTTCTAGGACCCATGTGAAATTTGCATCGCTGTCAGCCAGAATCATTCAGTCGATTTTTAAAGTGATCTACAATGGCCACTACACTTTGCAACTTTTCTTTTCTTCGAGCCAACACAATAAAATCGTGTGAAACAAAAGAGAAATTAAAACAAGGAAAGTCGAATGTATCGAGTGTGAATGATTTAAACGACTCGATTCACTTTCTATCTTTTCCTTCTTTTTTGTATTAAGCATTTGGAACCTCGTATGAGTTTTATTTCTGCTGATTATACGATACTTAATGTAGGAATTATTTATTGACCGAACGGTTTTTCTACATAGACTATTGTCAGGATAGTCTCTAAAACGGCAACTATTACGACGGTGATTATTATAACAAGATGATACAACGAACGATTAACAATTAACGCTGAACGATTAACGAGAGATACGGACGATTAACGAGAGATGAGAGATCTCGCGAGGTTCCTTATTTATTTGCCTCTAACCTGATAGGCGGTTCCTGCTTTCGCCAATCAGGACCTTCAAAAAAGTGCCCGCCTTCGATATCCCCACTTGGTGCAAACCTCGGTGACGCTTTTGCATTTGGAATATCTGTCGTTCGCATCTTCTTTGATCCGATTTACGGCGGCGACCCTTTATTCTTTCAAACGCGGCAATGTTTGAAGCAGCGCCGAAAAGAAAACGCGGCGACACCTTAGCTTTGATCCGCGGGCCGCTCAAAGAAATCAATGGCAATCGGCATTTGCTATTAATCTTTGCCGCTCTCCTTATACAAATGCCGCCCTAATCCGCAAATTGCCTACATTAAGTTATGATTATACACTAAGTTATGTTATCACAAATTTTAAGATTACAGTTCTTCAAAAAGGTGGGAATACATGAACAGGATGGTACGTTTGGTTCCGCAATTAGTAAATCTAAACTTAAGGCAAGATATAAATGCATTTTTTGGAGTTGTGTTATTAACTTGGGTCGTTGTAAGATAAAAACATTACATTGCCAAACAATATTATTCAAATGGTTCGATAAGTTGATCTGGATACCCCACTATCGTAATTAGGATCTTCGCTTCGTCTCTAGTCGTCACTTTGCGATAGTCTATTTTAATTTTAGCTCGCCTTATTTAATTCTCTTTACGACCTGTTCTATAAATATGTTATCCGGTGCACAATAAGAAATATTGTAGAAGGGTGAAAAGGAAACGGACGAGCTATTGAGAAAATTCAAAGCTCGACAGAATGTTAGAAATTTGACTGATAATGACTTCTTGTATTTTGTAAATCATAGCAGACTGTGAATGAATAACAGCTTCATATTGTAGAATTAACGAATGTTTGATACTTTCATGATCTGAAAAAATTGAGCGAAACCACTAAAAGTTAAACAATTTACAGATTTGAAAAAAACATTAACAGGTGCAATTAAGAATTGTAACAAATTTGTGGAATCCTCGTAGGGTTTTGGGTAAATCTTAGGAAATTATCAAGATTTTATGAAACTCCTAAAAGTTCAAGGAATTTCTAAGAAATCTTCAGAATTATAATAAAACTGTAATCAATGTACAGGACTTAGGGAAATTTTTAGGAAATTATCAAGATTTTCAGAATGTTTTCAATATTTTACAAAAAGTCTAAAAAGCTCTCGGAATTCTGAGAAATTTTTGAAATTGGAAACGGAAGGTTTATATTACACCAGTACGTAACTTATGAATGATTCATCTGTCCGCGTAGTTTCCTGTTATTTGTGCTGTGCTTAACCGTTTTGAATCGGTAGATAAAATGGTTTGTTAGCATATAAAGCGCTTAGCGTGGCTATAAATGCGAATAATCCAATACTCTTTCTGTATAGCCATTCCCAGTAGCTGTGACGAACATAATTAGTAACAATAATAATCTCTGTGTTTTGTTGCGTCCACGAATGACTGGATCGCGACTGTCGTCCGTCGCGTGATCGCTTTAGACGACTGTTTCTAATTCAGTGAAATTTAGAATACGGTTCCGAATGTTGAACTGTGTACTGTGAAGCTGAGGCACATTTTCTTGTTGTTGTGAATACTGAGATTGTGTGATTGTTGAGTACTGATTGACTCTGATTGAAGCGCGGTGTGTATCGTATAAATGTTTGACTGTGTCTAAACGTAGTCGTATGAATCTCGAATTACTGATCTCGTATGACTTTTGACTATTGTCTTTTTCTCGTGGCGCCGAAGTGACTTGGTTTTATATGGAGGAGTTCGACTGGTCACTCCTCCATACCCTCAACAGGATACGCTAATTGGTTGAAGTCGAAAAATCAAGACTCCAATCAGCGTATGCCTTGAGTGCCACCAATCCCCGTTCTTGTGCCCTTAGCACGCGTTTCGAGATCGAGGGGGTGGGGTGAGTCACTCGGAGCAGGAAGGTTTCCCGAATTTCGGCAACGAAGGGGAAACTTCTTCCGGGCCCGTGTACCTGTCGCATGTGGGTACTGGCTGGGCGCCGGGCCTTTCGGAAGTCCCTCATTTATGACACGCTCTTGGCTATTGAGGAATTACGGTGACTCAAAAATTAAACTATTGTCCCTCTATGGACGTTAAGAGGGTTCGAAAAACAGGCAAAAAGGCTAAAACTGCTTAATCCTCAAAAATAGCATTACCGGCACGTTCGTGTCATAAATGCCGATGGAAAACTTCCCGCAGCTGTTCCGTAGGACGGAACACTCTGTAAAGTAACAAATCTTTCTTGTAATTTCAGAAAACAGTGTAGACATTACGATGAAACATATTGATAAAACAAAAGACACAAATCTATTTCATGAGATCAGTATTTATGATTATATATGAATTCTATGAAACTGCTTTCTATAAACTTTCCACAGTGTAACAGCTGTACGATACATGGTTGAGCTACGATATCTGTTATGACATTATGTAACATATTTCGTGTTAGATGATGTTACATGATTCGTAACGTTTGTACTGTATAAATACAACAAATTTTATTAATAAAAGAGTGATTATATTTCAAACTACCCTTTCTGCATTTCCTATTGTATTGATGTATTAAGAAAAGATGAAAATAACGTATACATTTTATATTATCGAACAATACATGTACTTATACTATTGCACTCCTAAGTAATTTACTACTAAATAAAAATTTACTAAGTAAACAATGTTTTTAGTTACATTACCATTATGATATTCATCAAAAATTGATACTCCTACTTTTTTGGGATAGCAGAATGAAATGCTTTCTGGTTCCCATCAACCGTCGTAATTTTCTTCGTTATGAATTTATTGGCAAAGGTCCGATACGCCCGCAGAATAATACAAATAAACAACATAGAATTTTGGTGGATCGGCACATTAACAGAGTGTAGTCATAGTTTCCCTTATGATGATTAAGTAGCTGGCATATGCTCTAATGAATGTTTGATGAGATTCCAACATGTAGGTGTACACCTACAGAGATGTTATTGATGTGCTAAACCTCCTGGTGTTTGTAATATGGTTAGGTTTGATTGAATCTGCAGCGGAGGAAACTACCTAATTACTACTGTCGCTGTCGTGGAAGAGAAGGAAAAGGAATGGGAAGGGGCGTTTCGTCCGGAGTCTGCCAGTGGACTCGTCAGTAAGGCTTCCTAGCAAGCCCCTGCCTTAGACACAGGGATAAGAAGGAACAGGTCAGAACTTGTATATACAGGGTGTTAATCTACCTCTGGGCTGAAATGAAATGAGGGGTTCTAGACGTTAAAATAAGACGAAAATCAAGAGTGACGAAATTTCGTTAAACGCTTTATTAATTAGTTATTAGCAGTTAAAGATTGCCAAAATCAGCCAATCCGGCTGCAGCGCCGGCCGTTGGGCTCGCCGCGCACGGGAGAGCCCAGGACCGTATCGACATGTATTATAACGCTTACCTCGTGGGGTGCAGGAAAACTTGTTTGTCACGGGTAATTCAAAATCAGAACTTCAGTCACTTTCCAAAATGTTGAATGACATTAAATCTGCTTACTCGCAAAATCCACAAGAGCATGTCAAAACTCGCCCATTGGGATTTTCGAGTAAAGAGGGTCAATGATCTCTTAAAGCAGATAGTACACTGCCCAAAAGTGAAGCACCCACACGCATTTAAATCGTGACTGAAGTTTTGATTTTGAATCATCCGCAACAAACAAGTTTTCTTGGGCCCCATGAGGTAAGCGTTATAATACATGTCGATACGGTCCTGATATCGGCTGTGCGCGGCGAGCCCAACGGACGGCTGGCTGATTTGCAACGGATTGGCTGATTTGAGGCAATATTTAACAGCTAATAACTATTTAATGAAGCGTTTAACGAAATTTCGTCACTCTTGATTTTCGTTTTATTTTAACGTCTAGAACCCCTCATTTCATTTCAGCCCAGAGGTAGATTAACACCCTGTATAGTAGCCGTGACCCTGCTCGAGGATTTGTAAGAAAGATGGTACTATATCCCTCCTAGTGGCGAGGGCAGGAAAGTCGCCACACTACTTTCTGAATGTTAAACGAAAAATTACTCCATATCCCCCGTTAACCGTTTTAGTGCCAGGGGTTTTTTAAAATCCCTGTCGAAATACGCCATGCAGCGCGATAGCGCTTCGTTTATTTATCTGCGAGTAATTCCGATCGACGCGATCGCGCTGCTTTTTTCCTTACATTCAGAATCGAGCGCGTTGCGAATTGACGATCGTGACCAAACATCACCGCATATTTCACCACAGTACGCGAACAGCGCGATCGCGCTGCGTGGCGCTAAAACGGTTAATATTATAAGAATAGGATATCTTAAACAAAATGTGGAGGTCTTGGCTAAAAATGAATCTCCAAATACTTAAATATTTCTTTGTTAAAAATACTTCAATATTAAATTATGATCGTATACATTCGTAAGAAATTATGACAAATAAGTATTTTATATTTACATTAAAATCGTACTTCAAACATGGTTTTTGTATGTTATAATTTCTTTATAACTGTAGTCATATTAGCGAGCTGGGCCACCCGAGCCGCGAAAAACAATAGAATGGTGCCCCAGCGATCGGCGACTGTCAATATAGATGTTCCGTTCCTCGATGGAAAATTCGAGAGTCTTCGACGAGGGAAGGAGGAACGCGGTTGTGGCAATAAAAACGCGTTTAATTAACACCATCGTTAATTCCCGCCGGTTGTTCTTCCTCCCGTTGTATTACTACATAAGAGATATTAAATCACAAATAAATAATAACTACAAGCATTTGTAAGAAATTATTCAAGTTATTCTACACCTAGATTAAAATCTTCGGAATATAATACTTCAGATACAACTTCAACTTTGAGAAGCATTTAGCATTTTCCTGCAATATTTTTAGGAATATCTTAACCTCGAATAACATCACAATACATTATTCACGAAATCATCGAACGACGATCCAAAGGAAAATTATTGTATATTATCCCGTTGAAATCCGGTGAAACTAAAATGAGGCAGAGGAGTCCCGATCGATATTGCTTTCCGCAAAAAACAAAAGTTCCCGATATCAACCTGGCCTCTTGCTTCGAAGGTATGATATACCGAAATGTTGATGAATGCGCTTAAATAACATGTAATACCAACATAGTCGTCGTCGTTTTTTTTCAGTTTTTCTCCGAATCATCGTTTTTTCGACTACCGGAAACAGGCGGTTCGTTCCAGCGCATTAACAACATTAATGGCGATACATTGCCCATTAACTGCAGATTTCGATGAAAATGAGTTTAATGGTTCGTTCCACCCTCGTCCCAGATAAATCTAACTTTATTGCAATTTTGTGGCCAAGTTCAGGGATGAAAATAATTTCCAGCAGTTGCTAAACGCAATTTTTTTGTTGAAGCTTGTTTCTAAACACGACCACAAACCTTATTAAGCGAACCATATGCTATTTTTAAAGAAGCGTTGGTAAAAGATTTTTTTTTGTCGCTTTAGGGCACACAATTTTCACTTTTAGTCATCTTTTACGTACTACTGGTTTTTTTATTGTGACTTAGGAAATTGATGAATAATTTTCTGTTACTATATTGCAGACCATTATATAAATTCATATTTCTGTAAGCGTGTCTGAAGGAGGGCAGTTTTATGTTACTAATATACTCAACAAAACTTTATGCAAAACAGACGAAAAATAAAGATTCCTTATTCTTAACATTGTCTCTCACGAATAATCGAATCCGGATCATATTACACAACCGAACTTAGTGATTAATGTCAATTTCTCCTAGTATTTCAGTTTCTATCTCATCCTACGTTCGACTGTTTGTGAGTGACAAGACACAATCTAATTTATCACATTTCGGTAAATGTTCCTCTTCCGTCCCGAATGACGAACATTTAGGACAGCAGTATTTTTCAATCCTTTTCAGAAACAAGCAGAGATCGCTCATTGCGCACGTAGCGTAGGTACCTTGCTTCCGGTTCTACAAGACTCGTTTCCAGTTTCGGTTAGCAGCTAGATGGTGGATTGTTTGAAATTTGCAAAACAATTACCCTTGTTCCACGGAAGTGCAAGCTGAACCCTATTTTGTGTGTGAAACTAGAATAACGCCCTGCTGGCGGTAATTATCCCGGAGTTAGCCCATTTTCCGGAGACGTTCAGCATCACGGGGCTCTGGCCTGTTTAACATCGTGGTGGCTAAACGAGCAAGTAACAGCATTTTTCTGACCACCTTTATGAGCAGGAAATAATTTTAGGATAAACGATCGTCGCGCCATGAATGAAGTTGCCGGGTTGTGGATCTTCCGCAATTAAACGCACTCGAGTTTCCGCAATTTCAAATTCTCGTTACGCATAGATAATACTTGTGAAGCTGGTACTGTGAAGCTGTAAAATGTATTTTAAATTCACTGTTCACAGCTGCATCAACTATTTATGCTTGGTAGGTCGTTGTTGGTTATTTAGGAGAATTAATAAGGTTTTTGGGTAGGGAACGACAATATTTGCTTCAATATATACGAGGTATATTGTAGTACTAAACAAAAGAGGCTAAACGTATATTTATACGTTGCCGCATGGAGACGTTTTACAGAAGGCGAGAGATTAGAATTACAACAGTTGTTGACTGTACTGTAATAGAATAATAGAAACAAAAAAAATGTTAATGTGAGAAAGATGTGTATCACTAAACAGATACAGATTTATTATATAATAGATTCATTGACGTGTCTACCGATGCAATTGGAAGAAAGTATTTAAGGGATGGTTGTTCATAAATTATATCATTCTATCTGGTTAAAAGTCACTCGAAATAATCATATATTAACCTACTATGGGCGAATAATTGATTTTTTCCAAATCATTTCAGTTTTCGATTATCATGCGATGTGTCCTTCTGTTTTAATTTGTGTTTAAAATTTGGATGAATGTTTCCTGAAATAGTTACCAGGACAATTTTTGATTATCACATACATTTTTGTGTATTATGTGGATCGTACAGTTTTCATTCAAGTGAAACTAATAATAAATATAGAATATTTCAATAAAATGAAAATATTGTAATAAGTATCGTTGGGAAATAGAAAGAAAACTCTCGGGAAATCACACTTTGTTAGCTAGACCTGATCTTTTCCTTCACGAGGTATTTTATATAAACTGATTCGTCGATGTTTTCGTTTAGCCCTACATTGAAGATATAGTTCCTGTTTTTATAGTTACATTAACTTTTAAAGAGTTCATATGAAACATATGTGACGCTAAGATGAATACATGTTTAATGCTTATTAATAGTTTATAATATGAGTGTATACTTAGAAAATAATTAGCAAAGTTATGATTGCATATTCAGTTACTACTCTTCTTCTCTAATGGTTTGCTAACCCGGTTTAGGAGTTGTAAACGGTGACGCAAAAATGATGTCAAAATACCGAAACTCGAAGTTTTAAATTTTTCATACTGTTCCGGAGCGACCTGTCGCTAACTCGTATAAATTAGTCGTTTATTACTCCGCGGGAATAATAGGTCTACCTTCAAGTCTATTTTCAGATGACGATATTTCAAATATATATAGCATGATAAAATTGTGGTAAACAGGTTTTATATCACGGAAATGACATTTCTTTACTGGTTGTTAGTCATATTCAAATATCACATAGTATTGAAATTTATTATAAGTAAATTTGTTTATTAGAGATTTCATTACATGCATATAACAGTATAATGTGCTACTTATATAGCAATAAATTTCAGTACTCCGTATTATAGATTTAATAATAGCTCTAAGAATTTAACAATAAGCCTTGTTACACTAAACCGTATATTCAATAATAGATTTAAAACTTCAACGAAGCATTTTCTTATTTTTCTTGCTCTCATTAACCCTTTAATCGGAGAGGATAAACTAACTCGTCATTGAAAAAAGGTTTCTCCAACTCAGCTCTCCGGTTGAAATGTTAATTTTACTTAATGTAAATTAAACTAATCGAAAGAAATTCCTTCGACATGTCTATGTTTAAACAGCGATTTCAGCTAATAGTTACCAAATTTTCCAAAACGATTCCGGAGAACTCGTTTCACATTACTGCTCGTTTACATTTCAGAAGTCGTACAAATTTTTGAGCAACACTCAACAAGAACAGCCAGAAACATTTTGCATTTCTAACATCTGCGACTGAATACGATTAATCCTGCGTTCAATTCGATGAATTTCGACGAAAGGGAAAGCGTGCTCTCTGCGCCGCGTTTTCGAATTTCCAGAAGCTGTGCAAAGGCAAGTGGGTGTAATACGGTTAAAATAACGTGTTAATTAAATTAGCGCGACACAGTAGAGTCGGTGTAACAACTGGTGGAATAGAAATAAAGAAAATACAACCGAGTCACGCTGTTAAACTGCAGCCGCCGCCGTTTAATTAGCAAGTTAATTGAACCGTGTACTAACCGTGTTAACCCGTATCCAATTTTCCATCCGCAAAGCCTTGTAAAATGAATAATACCTTGTTATTATCACTAACAACGTACGTACGCTGTTCGCAGTGAGATGAAACAAATAACATTCTTCGAAATTCATGGTTCTGGATCGAAGTTGAAGTTATAGAAGTTCTTAATGGAAAGCAGTTTTTTCGCATTGTTAGAAAATGAAATGCTTGTTAATTCTTTGAGGGAAATAAGACAGTGTATTTCATCGGGTGGTAGTAAAAATTCTAGTACAAGCATCCTTAACCCTCTCTATGTTTTTTGTTTCAACGTTTTCGTAAACGAATACGTTCTCTATAATATTAACTTGAGTTTGCAGAACTGTTCGAAATTGAATTTACGAACTACTTGTTGTCTTGCAGGTATCTGCCATTTAACTTAGAATAAATAACTCTTAACTTGTTTTAAAATTGGTAATTGGTAATTGAAAATTGGCAGCGGGAAAGGAAAAGTGAGGTTAGGAAAAAAAAAAGAAGGAAAAGAGTAGTGTTCGGTGCTGGGCATAGAGGGCAGGATAAGAGTGAGCGGAATAAGATGAAAAGAGTGAGTAAAGAGGTGGGGAAAATGGCGGCGGGAAGGAGTAAAGAAGAGGAAAGTGGTGGGGGAAGGACCGGAAGCAGGCTAAGGGAAAAGGGAAAGGATAGTTTGGAGAAATGGTGTTGTAAAGAGGCAGTACTGAGGAAAGAAGAGAGCAGAGAAGGAGTGAATGAGAACGGAGAGAAGAGGGAGGGATGTGGGAGAGATGGTAAAAGAGAGGGAGACGAGGGAGTGGAGGAAATGGTAAGAGCGCTGATGGAAGAAATGAGGAACCAAAAGGAGTGCATGAGAGAAATAAGGAACCTCCTGGAGATGGAAGCGGAGAGGAGAAGTAATGAAATGGAAAAAGTGAGGAAGGAAGTAAAAGAAGTAGCAGAAGGGATAAAAAGGATGGAGAGGGAGAAAAGGGAAGAGAAAGAGGAGATAGAAAGAAGGTTCGAAAATTTAGAGAAGAGGCTAGGAGAAGCGGAGGAAATAAGGGAGAAAGGATTTGGAGAATTAGGTAAGGAAGAGAAGGAATGGAAGGGAAGAATAAGGAAGATTGAAAGGGGGATGGAAGAGAGAGAGAGGGAGGACAGGAGGTTAAATATGATAGTGAGAGGGATCAGATTGGAGGAAGAAAGGAAGGAAATAACGATGAAAAGAGTGTTGGAAAAGATAGGAGAAACGGAGGAGCTGGGGGAGATAAGAAACGTGGGGAGGAGAAAGGATATGATAATTGTGAAAGCGAGAAATTTGGAGCAAAAAAAGAGAATTATGCAGAAGAAATACTTGCTGAAGGGAGAAAAAGAAGTACTAGAGGACGATTGGACGGAAAAGGAGAGGAAAATACAGTATAACTTGAGAAGGACTACAGAAGTAAAGAGAAAGGAAGGTAAGATGGTAAGGGTAAGGTATGGAAAACTGCAAATTGAAGGTAAATGGTGGAAGTGGGATGAAGAGGAGGAGAGGCTGAAGGAGTGGGAACGAAGAGAAAGGGGAAGTTGGGGAAAGGATGGAGGGGTGGAGGGAGCGGAGCAATAGGATATGGACGGCGAAGGTGTGATGACTGAGGAGCAGGAAGAGGAGAAGATTTGGAGGGTGACATTCTGGAATGTGGCGGGATTGACAAATAAAGATACAGACTTCTGGAGGAGAGTAGAGGAATGGGAGATGATGGTGCTGATCGAAACGTGAATGGACGAAAAAGGATGGAAGAAGATTAGAGAGAGGGTGCCCAGGGGTTATAGGTGGTATAGGCAGGAGGCGACGAGAAGAAGTAAGAAGGGAAGAGCTATGGGAGGTATACTGGTAGGAATTAGGGAAGAATGGATAGAGGGAGCAATAGAAGTGGAAGAGCATGAGGGGGTGATAAAGATTAAAATGAGGGTTCAGGGAGAAGAGTGGAGGATCGCAGGGATGTATATACAGGGGGATGTAATAGAGAAGATGGAGAAAGTGGGAGGATGGTTGGAGCTGGAGGAGGGAGGAGCAAGGGCGCTGATTGGAGGTGATTTTAACCTGAGGACAAGATGTTTGGGAGGAGGAAGAGGAGGGGAGGGGGAGGAGGAGGAGCTGGAAGAAAGGAGAAAATCGAAAGACAAGAAGATAAATAGTGAAGGGAAAAAACTGATAAGAATAATAGAGGAAAGAGGATGGGCAATAATAAACGGCAATGTAAAGGGGGATGAGATGGGGGAGTTTACATATGCAGGGAAGACAGGAGAGTCGGTAATAGACTATGTGATTACAGACGAAGAGGGAAGAGAGAGCGTGGAAAGGATGGAAGTTGGGGACAGGATGGACTCGGATCACTTTCCGCTGATAGTAGGAATAAGGAAGAAGGAGGGCAAAAGGAGGGAGAGGAAAGAGGGTACGAGGAAAGTGAGAAGAGGGGATTGGATGGAGGAAGGAATTGAGAGATTTAGGAAAAAAGTGGGGGAGATAGGGAGAGAACAGGAGTATACGGAGGAAAGGTATGAGGCGATAATAAGCAAGGTTAGGGAGTCATTGGAGGAGAAAGAGATGCGAGGGGAGAAAGGAAGAAGTGGATGGTGGGATGAAGAATGCTGGGAGAAGAAGAAGGAAGTGAGGAAGAAATTGAGGGGATGGAGGAATAAGAAGATATCAAGGGAGGAATACGTGAGAGCAAGTTACGAATATAAAGATTTATACAATATTGAAGAAGGAAGAGAGGTGGGAGGGTTTAAAGAAAGAAATAGAACAGGTGTCAGACGAAGGAACAATATGGAGACTGATTAACAGAGAAAGGAAAAAGAGACAAAGAGTGGGAGAGGGCATCACGGAAGGACAATGGAAAGAGTACTTTATGAAGCTGCTGGGGGGATGGAAGGAAGAGTGGTGAGAGGAAATGGTGAGAGGAATGAGGAAGGAAACGGGAAGAGGTTAAGTTTTGAAAAAGAGGAAATAATAAGGGAACTGAAGAGGACGAAAAAGAATAAAGCGATGGGGTTGGATGAAATTCCAGGGGAGGTGTGGAAATATGAGGGGGAGGAGATAGTGAACTGGGTATGGGAGTTGTTTAATAGCGTAGGGAGGGCACAATTATGGCCGGAAAGTTGGAAAGAAGGTGCAATAGTACCCATAAAAAAGAAGGGTGAGGGAAATAGAGTGGAGGAGTATAGGGGGGTGACAATAATGGGATCGCTGTATAGAGTATATGCAGGGGTATTGGCGGAGAGAATAAGTAGGGAGTTGGAAGAAAAGAAGATTTTGAATAAAGGACAAGCGGGATTCAGGAAGGGATTAGGAGCAATAGATAATATTTACGTCATAAATTACATGGTAAATAGAAATTTAAGGGAAGAGGGAAAAAAGTTGTGGGCATTATTTGTAGACTTGAGGGCAGCATTTGACTCGGTAGATAGGGCGTTGGTATGGGAAATGATGAGGAAAAAGGGAATTAGTGAGGGATTGATTGAAGGGGTTAAAGGGATTTACAGGGAAACGAAAAGTAGGGTGAAGGCCGGAGGAGTGGTAGGAGAGTGTTTCTGGACGGCGAGAGGGTTAAGACAGGGCTGTCCTCTCAGCCCACATTTATTTAATCTTCTATTATGTGATTTAGAGGAAGAATTAAAAAGGGGTGGTGGGGGGGAGTAAAGGTAGGAGGGGAAAGAGTCTATAGTCTCACGTATGCGGACGACATAATGTTAGTAGCGGAGGGGGAAGAGGAGATGAAGGAAATGATAAGGAGACTAGAGCGGTATCTGAAGGATAAAAGGCTACTGCTAAACACAGATAAAACCAAGATAATGAGATTTGGAGTAGGGGGAAGGGGAAGAAGAAAAAAAGTGGATTGGAAATGGAAGGGGCAGGAGATAGAAGAGGTTAAGGAATATTCATACCTAGGATATAGGTTAAGTAGGAACGGAGGACAGAATAATCATGTGAATGAAAGGGTTAAAAGGGCAATGAAAGTTATGAGGCAAGTATGGGGATTAGGGAAGAGGTGGTTGGGGAAGGAATGGGGGAGAAGGGTATGGTTGTTTGACAAACTGGTGTGGCCGGTGATGGGGTATGGGGCGGAAATCTGGTGGTGGCAGGAAAGGAGAAAGGTAGAGGCGGTACAGGAAAGATATTTGAGATGGGTGATGGGAGTGGATTGGAGGACTCCAGGATATATGATGAGAGAAGAGTGGAAAAGAGACCTCCTGAGAATAAGGGCAGGAAAAAGGGCTTGGCTGTACGAAAGGAAATTAAAAGAGGGAAAGGGAGGGGTGTTGGCAGGGGAATGTTACAGGGAGGGAATAAGAAAGGGAGAACAGGGAAGAGAAAGGGCGGGCTGGTGGAAAGAAAGAGAAGAATTTAGGAAAGAGAGGGAAGTGGAGCAGAAACAGAAGGGAGAAGGGCAAGAAGTAGAGTGGGAGAGGATAGAAAAGAAGGACAGAGAGAGACAGGAGGTAGATAGGAGTCAAAAAATGCAGGAATCGAAATATAACAGGTGGTATAAATATGTGAGAGTGGCTGGGATGCCGGAGTATATGAAAGAGAATTGAGCCGAAGAGAGGAAAAGAAGGTTAGCGAGATATAGGATGGGAAATGAGACGAAGGAGGGATGGTACTGGTTGGAGGAAGAGAGAAGGAGGTGCGGATATTGTGAGCAAGAGGAAGAATCATGGGAGCATATTTGGGAGGTGTGTGGAAGAAGAGAGCAAAATATAAGTAGCTGGCAGGAGAATGCGGCGAGAATTTTGGGAGAAAGGGGTGAGGGGGAGGCATGGTTGAAGGAATGGGAACGGAAGAAGAGTGGCGGCAATAAGGGAAGTAACCGGATATAGACCATGAGGAGGAGGAGGTGTTAGGGTGACCTATGGCTATTACGATTATGATCCCTGTTAAGTTAAGATTGTTACTATGTTTTATTGTAGTTATTAGGGTTAAGTATTGTTATTATTATCATATTATTATTATTATTGTTATTATTATCATGTACATAAAACGGAAGCTTTGTATTCCTATATGGAAAGCAATAAAGAAATACAAGACAATTGACTGAACTGTAACTTTAAGCTAATAATCTTGTAAATATTGCATACATTGCGTTTCTAGAACGCATAACCTTCAACACTAATTTTTAACATAATTTTCAAATTAATAAAAAATGATTATATGATTGATAACTGAAATATGAAGGTGGCTGATCATATACGGACCGTCACTACTTACAGACTTTCCTACAAGCTTCCACCACCGTTAAACTTCCTCCAAGTTTGATCAGAAACTACCTAAACTATAATTAGGTATAAATTCATACTTAAACTAATAATTACAACAAAATTTAAGCATTTTTATCCCTAAAACTTTTTAATATAACTTTCCCCAAGTTAACACAGTTCTAATAAAGCCTGAAGAATTACCCTATTTTTTTGTCCCGGTAGCGCCTTTCAAACATCCAAATTCAAAGCATAAATTCCATCAGTTCTAGGCAAAAGCACACACCGTATTTTGTAAGAAAATACATCTCTAAAAACAATATCACTATTGGGTATAAAGTATTGTTTCTAATGCTTCTCTCTCGTGTCTTGTTAGAAATGATAAAATCTGCCGGATAACGAAGTGGCGCTCCGGACAATTCAAGAAATGAGTCAACGCATAAAACGCACAAAAGAGTAGACAGTGAGAGAGAGAAAGAGACTATCTGCTAGCTGCAGTTTGGGTTTGAAAACATTAAATTTGATCATCTAAAATATATGTTGGATGGAAGGTATCGATCGACGTGCACGGAAATGGAACGCGCGGTCGTTCAGAGCGACATCGAAAGAAAAAGCGAGCAGTAGAAATAGAAACGTTGCTGCGCCTTTTACGCCAGAAATATATTTTCATGTATATTAGCAACATCCACGAACCTAGAAGTTTCGCGAAAAATTCATACCAATGCACACCATTTCCAATCTGCAGTTCCCTTCCCAATCGTAACTAATAAGGAAAACCAGCTTTCCAATTACTGGTGGAAATAAACAAGACTTTCATTCGTAACAGCATGAACATGTACCGTTCGACGAGATGCGCAGTGGTTCAACGGTAAACAGATTCAGTTCTGAGTCTTCGTTGAGATCGCTTAGCGACATGATCGTTCGCGAGTGCCGTCTTCGAAGTTCAAGTAAGCTTTAAAAGTGATAGTGTCCAAAGTGAATTTTTCACCAGAGCCCCGCATTCGTCAGGAGCTCTTGATAACACTCGGCAATCAAGAATGCCAGCAGAATTAAAAAACCATAATGACAACCTAAACACGACCAGCAACATGAGCGACTCAATCCAACCGACTATTGAAACCAAACGACGAACATATGCTAAAACCGCCAACAATAACAATTATCCTAAGAAAAAACAAGCAATAGTATTAGAAGCCAAAGAAGGTATTCCGATCCAAGCCTACGGTAGCATCGCTAATATAGTAGGTACCAGTGCAATTAGATTCATCTCACGCATTTCAAACGCGAGAATCTGTATATATTTAGACTCCACCAGAACTGCCACTGAGCTAACGTCCAAAGTCAATAGCGTAAACATAAACAACGTTATTATTGAACTGAAACCGCTCATCTCTCCGTCTCAACGTATCATTCTATCAAATGTTTCTCCTACCATTCCCAATCAAATCTTGGAAGACACATTCAAAAGGAATAACATTCGCACCACCCCAAAAATGTCCTTTTTAAGAGCCGGGCTTCAAGAACCGGACTTCTCTCATATTCTAAGTTTCAGAAGGCAGATCTATGCCAACCCGGAGGACATTGTTAAAATCCCACTGTCATTCACTATAATGCACGAGGGGACTCAATACAGAATATTTGCATCCACGAACAAGCCAGTTTGCGTGAATTGCAATGAAGAAGGACACATTGCGACCCGGTGTCCGAAAAGTGAGCATGCAATCGACAACAACCCAACCACCGTCGAGACCGAAGGTCCCAACAAGACTAACGCACCGGCACCGAATGTCAACGATCTTCTTCTATCCGCAATAATAGAGGTACCTTCCTC
Organism: Tetrapedia diversipes; assembly: GCA_033822845.1. Classification (NCBI taxonomy): domain Eukaryota; kingdom Metazoa; phylum Arthropoda; class Insecta; order Hymenoptera; family Apidae; genus Tetrapedia; species Tetrapedia diversipes. The sequence continues at coordinate 16,746 of JAOPTO010002409.1, read as the reverse complement.
ACCTCGAGATACAAACTATGTCAACAAAAGAACTCACTCTATTACTACAATAGGATCAGTTCAATTAAATAACCCTACCGACAGCAACGATGCAGGAATCTATACCGCGAGGATTCAAATGTACAAGCTCCGGATATGTTCAAAGTATCTCAACCGATGCAACGAGAAATGGAATGCGTACACACCAAAAGAAGGAAAATCAGTGACAATAAAAAACTTGACCTAAGCGCAGTGCTAAAACCAGCTAAGGACCTAATAGATAATAACCAGCAAATATTTCCACTAAACTTCGAACAGCTTATGGACTTCCTTGAAAAATATTTTTTACTAAGAGATACAAAAGGGGCGGCAAACGAACTAACACAAGACCTGGCAGCTCTATCACAGATGTTAAACGAAATCCACCCGCTTCTCAAGCACAGTGGTACTAAAAACAGGATCAGTCGTATATAAAAAAAAATACAACATTTTATTGGATGCTCCAAACACAACATCCAAAAGCCTCACCCAAATGTCATCGGACTGTGACTCTGATCCGGATTTTTGCCCGTAATTTAATTTTAAATCAACCTCCCCTTGCTAACCACGTTCAAATGACCTCCCATTACCAAAGAGACCTGAGGTGCCTATTCTGGAATCCTAGAAGCATCTATCAAAGAAAAGAAGAACTCAGCAAAATCCTCACTGATCTGGACCTCTTCATATGTGTGGAATCCTGACTCTCAAACGCGAGACGACAGGAGAAGAACTTTCTTGACACTGGCTTCAAATCCTTCAGGAAAGATCGACTACATTCAAGAGGTGGAGGAATCCTGATTTTGGTTCGAAACAACCTTGGTTTTAAAGAACTTAGCAACCTCAATGCCTCTGATGACACTGTTGAGCTAGCGGGCATAAAAATTACCAATGTTAACCCCGTATTAAATATTGTTGCTTGTTACAGAGCCCCAGGAACGACTCTTTCACAAACTAAATGGGACCAAATCATTGACAACGTTGAACGGGGAAGCCACACGATCCTAATGGGGGATTTTAACGCCCATCATAAAAATTGGAACTGCAAAAAGAGTGATCCCAACGGTGAGCGTCTCCTTAGCAGCTCCTGTAAATTCAACCTGTTCCTCCATAACCAAAATTCCACTACCTATGTACAAAATAATTACACCTCCAACCCTGATTTGGTCTTTTCCTCTCTCAACATTGCCGACAAAGTCAACGTTACAGTAAACGATGATACCTGGAGCTCTGATCATTATCCAATATTCATAGACTTTAATATAGAAAGGTCGGTATTCCAAAGGAAATCATTCAACTTAAAATCTAAGAGGACCAACTGGGAAAACGTTTGCAGAGACTTAGAAGATAACTACTACCAATTTCTATCTAGCGAATTTGACGAGCTAACGGCCAGGGATAAATACTCTGCCTGGATAAGGATAGTATCTACAACTGTTGGGCTTAACACCCCAAGAAAAGAAAGTTTAATGTTAAGTTTCATAGAAATGCTGTTCTTGGTGGGACTCGGAATGTGATAGGGTAAAAAGACTACGTAAAGCCTGTTTTAAAAAGTGGCAATTCACCAAAAATCTTAACGATCTTATGGAATATAAGCGGGCATCCGTTTTAGCCAGAAAAACGTTCAAAAAGAAAAACACAGATAATTTTAGAGAATTCGTCGGAAAATAAAATTTTTCCTGCAACAGCACCTATGTCTGGAACATGAGCAAAACCCTCAAAAACAAATGGGTCAAAATCACGCCAGCCCACACATCTGAAAACCACCAACGGAATAGTAAGATTACTCAAGCCCTGTATAAAATTAGCCCTCCCTGGGTTGCCAATGATCCATGCAGTCTCCCCTCCTGTAACCAAAATGTTTTCCTAAGTTCCCCATTTGTCTTCGCGGAATTGAACCATGCCCTGTCAAGTAAATCTATCCACTCAGCTCCTGGCATCGACGGGATAGACTTTGAAATTATTAAGAAAATTCCCATAAAATTCAAACTCATCCTACTTGATCTGTATAATGAAATGTATGCCACAAGCAATTATCCAGACGAGTGGAAAAGGTCGTATGTACATTTTATCAATAATCTGGGCGGGACAAACGTTAGACCCATCTCCCTTACATCTTGCCTCTGCAAACCTTTTGAATCCATAATAAAAAACAGACTGGATTGGTGGATAGAACGCAATAACCTTCTTCCCAGGTCTCAATCTGGTTTTCGAAAAGGTCATTCAACCATCGACAATCTCACCAATCTAGTTCTCAACGTAGAAGAAGCATTCAGCATTAAAAAAGACCTTTTAGCTGTATTTCTTGATATTAACAGCGCCTTCGATAACGTCAACATCAACATACTCCTGTGCCAACTAGCCAAAATAGGATGCCCTGCCTCCTTGATAAAATTCATCAAACACTTAACATTTGAAAGGCTGATCGTCACAGACATCACGGGCAACTCTTCCAGGAAAGTGCACAAAGGTGTACCACAAGGGGGAGTTCTCAGCCCTCTCCTATTTAATATATATATTTCAGTAGTCGCAGAAAATATACCTAAAGGCGTAACAATTAGCAAATTCGCTGACGATATTGCAGTTTATAGTAAAAACAAGAAACTTCTTGAAAAGACCATCTCACTTATACACGATAAACTCTACAACTTGGGCTTGGACCTCTCAACTTATAAAACAACCTTTGTACACTTCAACAAACATAACATTAAACCAGGTCAAACTGAAATAAAAATAAATGACAGAGCTATTAAATCAAGCGACCATGCACGCTTCCTAGATATACTTTTTGATTATAGAATGACTTTTAGCCAGCAGATCGATCATGTTAAAAAAAAGTGTTCGCGAGTCATGAATATAATGAAGTTTGTGAGGGGTACTTGGTGGGGCGCCGATCCGGACACGCGAATTGTTAAAAAAAGTGCATTTCGGAAAGAGGTTCGGGCGATATCGCACATAGCGACGCCCCTGGATTCGCGACCTCTGATTCTATCGTTATTAAAAAGAACAATAATCGGGTAACTAAAAACGGCGGATTTCGGTAAACATCGCCTTGGCCTTGTCTGCCAGCGCGAGGGCTCGAACCGCAAGGTCCAAAAAAGATGTTTGTCGAGACTCTAACGCCTGTTGTTCGATTAATTCAAATTGAAAATAACGAAATGAGAAGGGGCGATTACGCATGAGAGTGAGAGAGAAAGAAACTTCGTCCGTGAGGTATTAAATACCGTGCGCTCACGGACGAAGCGGAGTTTCCGTTGAAAATATTCGAAGTGAATACTGCGTGGAGTCGCCGCGAAAAGAAGTATCGAAATCAAACGGAACGGTCACGGAGTGAAGTTTGTTCGGTCGAAAAGTACGTGTCGTTTGCGATTATCGTGATCTCGCGCATCGACCGAAAAAGCGGAAGAATTTATAATTAAACGCGGTTGGCGTTTAATTATGAGATTCGTGCGTTTCGCGTTCCGCAGCTCCGTGACGTCGGTGGACACCCATAAGTTTCTTATGGGCCATTGACACAAGCACCTGAATTCCTCTGGAAAAGAGGAAAGAACAGTCGATGATCTCCGTTTTTCGGAGCTCGACCAAGGCGGTAATAATCACCTATTCTGTCCCGTGCATCTCTGCTGTCCTTATTCGTGAAGCATTAGGGGATGCACGCCCACAGAATAGCGTACGTCTTACTTAAAATCCTGCCCACCAACAGCAGGTGTATTCTAGTGGAGGATACTTCTCCTGTTCCCGTGCATCATCTGAAGATGGAATTCACGCACGGGGGTCTTGAAAAAGTCACAGAATACGCTCGATCTGTGGATCGAAGCAACGGTCGTTCCTTTACAGCTGCAAGGGCTATGATGCAATAGCTACGCCTGTCGCAGTGTAGGCCCGGCGGTGCATGCACCAATAATGTAGAAACAACGCAAAGAGGCCCCAGCGGCTATGTGATTGCTACACTGGAGGCACTCTGCAGTTTCTGCAGGTCCATGCGGCCAGCCAAAATGGGACTACGCATTGCGTGTGTCCTTACAACACACACGCAAGGGGAACGAACGGAAGAAGACGTTGTGTGTATTGCGACGGAATCGTCTATTTCATAGGCGAGTCGAATACACACATAAAAGAGTAGATCCTCGGTGTTTACCGAGACGTGGTCAAAACACACAGACACGTCGGGTCTATATGTGTTGAAGCATCGTGATGCTCAACACTTAATCTCTTAACAGGATTAACTACCGTCGTAAAAACTCGTCGCGACACGGCTGAACGCCGTGCAATAAGCCGACGATTCGGACATGAAAATAATAAACATTTACTTTGTAAAACTAATACAGTCCACAATTGTTCGCAGGTGAAGATCCTGACCTACCCGATCAGCCGGACCGTTGGGCGCCAACCAGGCCAGGCCATTACATCGGGAAGAAACATTCATTAATATCTCTTCTTTTTAATTTGTATCATCCAAATAAACGGTGTTCCGGGCTGGAACACCACTACATACGGAGCTCAGCGTTGACAATTTATCAACCTTTATCGATACCACTCTCCCTCTCCCGGCTATTCGAAGACTAGGGAAAATATTTATTTAATATAAAATTTCTTTAGTCAAATTTCGAACACTAATAATTATTTATAAATGCTTTATACGCTCACTTTTGGATTATGGGTGTTTTATCTATTTCCCAACGCAAGCTAAAAATATAGAGAAACTGGAAAAAATTCAATATGCAGCAATAAGAGCTAAAAATAATAATAATAATAAGTAAAATTCTAGTCAGCAAGAACAAAAAATGTAAATTTTGCAACCGCATTCTTCTATCTTGCATTGGCAATTCCAAAAATATTAGCAAGCATATTTACTCTACCGATCAGTTTCCTATCCACCATACAGACTACCACTCTCTTATGAGGAACATAGACATCAATACCGAGTTTGGAAAAACCTTATTACACAAAGATAACCCTAACACACTACTCAACCAACTAGTCACTGAAGAAAACTCTCATGCCATCTACACTGATGGAAGTAAATCCGGGACATTGCCTTCGGTGAGAAATGCATGCTTGTGCTTCGATCTAGATATCGCAAAAATCAGAAGTGTTAACAAAGTCTCCTCAGTTTTTATAGCGGAATGTTTAGCTATAAGCGACGCGATGGAAACATCTCTAAAGTACCCCAATCGTAAATTTCTTATTTTCACCGACTCTGTTAGTGCCCTTCTCGCTCTAGCCCACACTTCAGCAAACATCAAAATCAACCCATATATTTTGGAAATTAAAACAAAAATATCTGAATTCTGCGTTAAAGCTGAAAGCGAAAACTCGATTAAATTGTGCTGCATTCCAGCCCACATAGGTATTCGCGGAAACGAAGAACCAGACAAGTTAGCCAAGATGGCAACTAACACTGCTTCGTCAGGCCCCACCAAAGTTCCCTTCACGGATTTCAGTGAACAAGTTAAAATGGCAGCAACTGACTCTACTCTCGACTAAATCACTAGCACGGGACTGACTAAAGGGAAGAACTTTTTTACAAACTTTCACAACAATAACGCTAAACCCTGGTTTTTGGGAAAAAACTTAAAGCGAGAAACCATTGTTACCATCAACAGGTATAGGGCTGACCATTATAATCTTGCATATTCCCTAGCACGAATAGGTTTATCCAACGACCCGAAATGTCAATGTGGTCATGATAGGCAGGACATCGACCATGTGCTATGGCAGTGCTAGCTGTTCAACGACCAAAGAAAGAACCTGATCAGCAAACTGCACAAATCGAATCACCAACTTCCGCTGTCACGTAATGTTTTACTTCGGGATCCCACAACAGCCGTATGCAGTGCCATCCAATCATTTTTAAAAAGCTGTAATTTGTTAGTTTAACTTTGTAACCTAACGAATTTCATCTTTCCCACACTCGCACAATTCATGTATCTCCCTGCTTATACATTTAACTAAATCATATGTAACGCTAAATTATGTAATGCAAAATAACCTCAGTAGAGGTTGATTACGCTTAAATAAAAAAAAAGAAAGATTCAGTTCTGAAGGAAGATTCGTATCCTGGCTATTCCATTTTGCATCCAATAAGATTTCGCCACGTCAAAATAAGTATTTGCAGTAATCTTTTATTACGTTTTCCATCTAGGAATTAACCCGATTCTCTAATTCCATTTTCATTTCTATTATTTTCTTTACCTTAAATCCCTTACTATCTATACTTCACATGCACTAGTATAAATTATAATAGTATAAACCAATAAAGTAAATAACACAAACTAAAATACAATAAACAACATACAATGAATAAGTTAACTTCTCTATTCATTCCTGTATCCTAAGATTTTAATCTGTGCTTATGGTTCTTATGATCTAAACGAGCAAGCTAGTCTAACCTATCAATCGTTGACTACGAAATGATTGCAATTCCCTCACGCACATTTCGTTTAATTCTTCCAATCATGTCTCACCCTCTCCTACCTATCCCAGATTCTGTTTACACTTTCCTGCCACCTACTTTCTTGAACTATAGGAAGTAATTTCAGAGAAGAGAAAGGGATCAGAAAAACGTCGGGCTTCGAACCTGCGACCTCTACTTTACGAAAGTTCGCTCTTATGCACTTCGCCACTTTTAATTTATATTGGTTTAATTTTGTCGCGATGTTCACATCACCGCTCCACTAGAAATGCACACTAAAAACGAACCTTCCGAATCGAAATCGTTGCCTTTAGCGAGCGTTTATCGTATATGCATTCGCTCGATCTCAGTCTTCAGCGTTCTCATTTTCAGCTTTTTTCACGAGCACGCTGCACATCCACGTAATGCGGAAAGCCTTTATTGTTCTCGCCAATGCCAATCGCAGACGAGTTTATTCATCGCGGCCCTTAAATTCGCGCGATCCGCGGGACAACGCGTGCTGTTGAGCTTTCTTTATTTCAGCCGGTCTTTTCACGCGCGAGCGCGACCTTGTTTAATTTCGCGATATCAGCCGTGACGTCCGAGCACAAAGGCGTCATCTGACAATGCGGCGAGCGCAGCGAAGCGATGCGACCTCACTTTTGTCCGTCCTTGACTGATTTCACCCAACATGCCATTTCATTCTCGCTCGCTGCCTATCCGTATTTCCGACCGCTCCCTCACGCTTGTCGAGATCGTATTGACGGCAGAATAGAACTAACCCCGAATACCGATGGATGTGTTGAACCAGACACTAACAAGATTCGAATATACGAGCCTCTAACGATTGATGATTGTATGAAGAATGCTAAAGATCTTGCACGTTTAGGCGAAGCAAATAAAAAATTTGTCGGTATAATTGTCAGTGTGATAAAATAGGAATGAAGCGAATAACGATATACCGTCCAGCGATACGAGACAGCCGATAAGACAACAGCTCGTGATTGTCACGTGAGCAGGACAGGGCTGGAACACAATTTTAATTTACTAAAATATAACGAAATAAGGAGCTATATTTTTGAATCCGTTCTAAATAAAATCTCACACTCTATGACAGATCTGCCGACGATTAAGGTATACTTATTTGCAATAAAAGAATAAACTTGAGAATTATGCGAAAAAGTTAAGAAACATATCATAGTAAATTTTTGAAAATGTATCACAGTAAATTTACCAAACTTCTTTAGAAGCATACGAATCTGTCATTTTGAACACTGGTAGTACCAGTGTTAAGCCCAAAGGGTCCCAGGCGTGCAATCATTATCGGATATAGATAAAATTTCGTCTCGGTTTGCTTGTGGAAGCAATCGATAAAGAACCGCTACGAATTCGTCTCTCAATTACGGTCGCTTAACTGCTGTCACAACACCAATGGTGCGAATTTTTGGTTTATTTTTACTATCTCGTCTAGCTGGATAGTTCATAAGTCCCCAAAGTTCCAAACATCGAAAACAGTTCTGGATGGTATGGCTAAACTTTTGCAAAGTTTGACTTCGCTACAATCAATAGAACATTCTATTCCCCTTTATAACGATCACCTAATATACAATACAGTGCCACTCAGAGCATTCTAAGTAAATTATGCCCCTAGAAATTGCAAACTCTCAAAGTCATCAGACCTTCCTCTGAAACCGCAGCAAAGCAATATCGTCCGTTTCTGCGTTTCAAGGCTTCATCACGAGCGAGTCTCGGAGAAAAACGTTGAAACCTGGTAGATTAAAACAACACTTACCAGCAGTGTGATCGGTGACTGTGACACATACTATTGTTCGCAGAATAGCACTCGAACGAAAGGATGCAGGGATGATTGCTCTTGTATCTAATTAATTAACACAGAAGAACCACTTTCTGTGGAATTCACTGGCCGGCAATATTGAATGGTTTTACCGCGTGGTAACAATGCGGCGAGTAATTGAGTGCCACCGAGAACCAATTAGAATAACTCCGGAATGAATCGACCCTTTAAGTTACTCTGTCCCGGCGCCTAATTACCACCCTCTTTTATTTGCTACGACATAATCGTTGTTACGTTATTAATTCTTAGAAAATTTAAATGGGGTCATATATCCCACTTTACGCTCGATCGTGACGTTGTCTTTGAACGTGATTAGAATGAAATTAATCGCGACTAACCCGGTTGATATTAATGTAATTTAAAGTTTAACTCAACACTTGAATTTATTGAGTTTTATGTGTTGTAAGCGTGTTGAAGGTTTCGTGATGTTTACTATTACTTTGGTGCCTGTATCTTTGGAATTTGTCATTTCCTCACCGGGTTAGAGGTTTTATAAACTCGGATTGAATCTGATTGGTTAAAACTATAGCCTACGATTGGTGGGAGTTGTATTCTTATTAGTAGAGTATTTTTCAGAAAGTGGTGCTGTGGTGATAATATTTATTTGAAAGATTCGGTGACTTCGATTACAAAAAAATATCGCAATGGAACCCTTTTACTATTTACAAAGTTGAGGTCCTTAAAAAGTAGTAAATAAGCGACTTACCTCGGTCACGGTAATCTCTTAAACGTTCTAGGTCCGTGTAATGTATTGGCAAACGTGCGTTGCCGAGAAACAACTGACACTCGTGGCGACAGGGCGTAGTTCTGGGCAGGACGCTGCCGGGGCTTTGCCCATGGCGTCAGTTGTTTTTTGCACGCCTAGAATAAACGTTCTTGGATACAAAATAATTGGCGACGAGGATTTTCGAACCGGGTACGCGGAAAAGATCGATGTCGGACGGCGAATTCAGTAAATCGGTAAGAAGTCATAAAGAAGAAAGTGAATTTTCGACTGAATTAACAAGGGAAGAAATTTGTATTCGCTTAATAAGTGCCGGTGTAACGTACGACGTAAAAGATTCTACGGAAAGATTAAAGAATAAGTTAACGAAGTATTTAAAATCACGGGAAAAAATAGAGGTAGATACAAAAAGTGTGTTAAATAACGAAGAAAATAATTTAAGTGAAATGGCAATGATCGATTCGAAAATTAACCTGGAGTTTGAACTGGGCAAAGACGACTGGGAGACATTTATCGAACGTTTGGAACTATACTTCACAGTTAATAATATAATAGACAAAAAGAAACAAGCAGCTATTCTGCGAACGAGAGTAACCACGGATACCTATAAACTAGCACGAAATCTGTGTCACCCAGAAAAACTCAAGGATAAGGAGTTCAGTGAAGTAGTAAAGATCATATCAGAACATTTGTGCCCAAAGTCATCGGAGTCTATGGAGAGGTACAAATTTTACGCGGTAAAACAAGCGGCAACAGAGTCGTTGTCAGATTTTGTAGCACGATTGAAGGAGTTATCGTTAAATTGTAACGTTACAGCAGTAGAAACGGCACTATGGGACCAGCTCGTGTGCGGATTAAAAGATCATGCAACAAAAAGCGAATTGTTCAAAGAAGAAAAACTAACATATAAAAAAGCTTACTAAATAGCTGTAGCATGTGAAAAATCAGAAAAAGACGCAACGGCAACCGATAAAATAAATGAAGCAAGTGGGCAGGAGAGTGATGTGCACTTTATTAAAACAAAGGATTATCGTAGCGGCCGCAGCATTAACCATAAAAAGGAAAACACGCGTATGAATGCGGAGAGCGGGAAAAACAAACGAGAAGACATAACATGCTATTGTTGTGGGAAGAGAGGCCACATAGGTAAAGAATGTAGACACCGATACCAACATTGTCGAAGATGTAAGCGCCAAGGTCATATAGAAGCAGCATGCCGAAGCCAAAGCCAGAGAGTACAGCACTTGCAGAAGGCAGCAGAAAAAGAAACAAGCGGTACGAGCGACACTGAAGAAAAAGTATACGAACTCAAAAACATAAGGGCTAGAGGTAAAGTTTGTAACACGTCGAGTATAACAAAATCAGATGCAGCGCGATTGCCTATGTATTTACATGTTAATATAAATTCGATTAGTTTTGAAATGGAAGTAGACTCAGGATCATACTGGAGTATTATTTCAGACGAGACTAGAAACGAATATTTTCCCAACGTAAAGGTTTCCGAAATTTCGTTTGCTATGAACGCGTATAACTTGCATGTAAAGCCAGTAGGATTGCTACGTAAGTTGTAAGTCTGCTTTGATAAACAGAAGTATACGTTAGATATGGTAGTCTTACCGGGGAAAGGCGCGACCTTATTGGGACGGTCATGGTTACATGCTTTCGGACTTTGGCCTTTGTTTAAGATAAATAATATAGAGCCCGGTATGGATAAAATGTTAGCCGGAAGAGTAGCGAACGATTTTCCGAAATTATTCGGAGAAGGAGTAGGATGTTTCAATAAAGGTACAATTAAATTACTATTAAAAGAAAATGCAGTACCGAGGGCATGTAAGCTACGACACGTACCGCTTGCGTTAAAAAAGAAAGTGGAGGTGGAATTGAAGCGACTAGAGCACTTAAGGCATATTGAAAAAGTACAAGCGAATGAATGGACTACACCTATCGTACCGATAATAAAAGACGATAAAATTATACGTATATGCGGCAACTTTAAATTAACAGTGAACAAATGTTTAATAATAAATAGACATCCATTACCGACGATCGATGAAATTTTCGAAAAGCTGCAAGGCGGCCAAAAATTCACTCAAATTGATTTATCACATGCGTATATGCAAATACCGGTACATCCAGATTCGCGTGATATGTTAACGATAATCACACATGTTTTGTCGCGTCCTCGAATGGCAGGATCGCGACTGTCGTCCGCCGCTTGTTTGCTTTAGACGACTGTTTTGTTTGTATCGAGTTTGAATGAATGATCGCGAATGAATCTCGAATGACTGATTGAATGAGTATCTGACTTCTGACTGTTGTAGATCTCGTATGACTAATCTCGTATGTATATTGTCTGATCGAAGTTTTGACATGCTGTTGTGGATTTTGGGAGTAAACAGGTTTAATGTCACTCAACATTTTGGGATGTGACTGAAGTTTTGATTTTGAATTACCCGTGACAAACAAGTTTTCCTGCGCCCCACGAGGTAAGCGTTATAATACATGTCGGTACGGTCCTGGGTTCGCCTGTGCGCGGCGAAACCAACGGACGGCGCTGCAGCCGGATTGGCAATCTTTAACTGCTAATAACTAATTAACAAAGCGTTTAACGAAATTTCGTCACTCTTGATTTTCGTCTTATTTCATCGTCTAGAACCCCCCCATTTCATTTAAGTCCACAGGTAGATTAACACCCTGTATATTAAATAAGATAGAATAAACCACTTCAGTTCTGAGAATTTGCTGCGTATGTATGCTTTTATGATTAAGATAAGGTTCGACGAATGATGTATAAAGGTTACTCACTTATGAGAACAAAGTCAAAACAATATCAGACCATCATCGACAAATGTGACAGCGTTAGATGTATTTTAATACAAACGTGTTCAATTAGCAACATTGCCATAACATCGGCGAACCTTTTGTTTACCTTGTTAACGACATGAATATTTCACTGATTATGCGACGATGCAGACGAGCGACTTTTCGTCGCACGATTGTACATCTGTCTCCATTCTTTTCAATAGGAAGAACAAGAAAAAACATACGATTGTGCAATGTGTGGACAACTGAATGGTGTCGCTTTCATGATCTGCGATTGATGTAAGAATGTCAATGCTGACCTGATGTGTTGGTAACAAGTAAGCGATTACCCTAATATTTTTTGTTTCATCCGGTCAGTTTGTAACAGAACGGATAATATCAATTGACCTCTATACGTCGCTCGTCGAATCATATCTTAACAGTAACAGCATACTTTCGGAGACAGTTCTCAAATTCGATTTTTTCTCAAAAACCAAGCAAAAATTAAGAAAACCTTGTTCTGCATTTTTTGGTTATTTCTTCATAACGAATCAGGTTGTGCCTAATTGTGTCTGCTTTTACATGGTGTTCGGCCCGACCCTACATAGGACGTAAAGTATGCGACGCTTATTAAGTGTACAGTAATTATAGCTTGAGAAATTTTGGTAACGCAGATATAATTCCGAATGGTACCAAGTACCGTTGAAATACCAGACACTGCTTCATATCATACAAATCAGATCTGCAAAATCGTGTGCACTGACCGCAGGATTGTTGTACACCACGGACATAGAAAATTTCGGAAACGTACGACAAGAAGTGTTAAATTTATTTTTACTATAGAATCAAATATTCTGATCGTAATGGCAGTATTATAATTTGTAGGCGTTTAAGACATGCATGTCCTGTTTCACAATGTTGCTGTCGCTGAAAGAGTAAACATGGATACTGTAGAAGTTTCTTTAGCACATATCAACATAGCGTATGTCGAAAGAAGTTATTTAAAAAAATGAAGCCGTTGATATAATGGAACTTTATAAGCTAAAATAAATGATTATTATTAATTATATTTTCTGTAACATGATCAGCACATCCAGAATATTACAAATTTTGTTTCGGCTGTAAGTATGTTTAATATCCATCAAATATTTCATCTGTATGGGTTCGAATTACTATGGCTTTCTTCTTTCATAAACGTTATTATAAATACTTTGTTCTCTACACATAATATGTATACCACAACAGGGTGACACGATATCATACTATAACATAAAAATGTCAGTTACTTTAAGGTATGACATTCTACTTCCGATAGAAGTGAAAACAAATTCGGTGTAAAGGAGAGAATCGTTGAACCGATAGCTGTGTGGAGTACTCATAAAAGAAAATGATCATTATATCATCAATTATCATCAAATTATTATTATATACTTCATTATACAGTTTGCATAGCGTTAAAGTATTAAGTAATGGTTTTATTTTACGGTCAATAGCGAAATTAATTTCCACCCTCTATGCTTACTGATTGCAATACCAATTAGTAACAGAATTTTATTTCAATTTAAATTTATATAATTTAAGCTTTTTATGGGAACTCAATAAATTTACCACAGTACCTACACTTTTGGAAATATCCTGTAATCTTTGTCATAATTAGTTATGGTACGCATGTTTTGCATATACTTATCAATTGAATTCCTTTAATGCAAGTAAGTACACATTAATTATCAGTAATCCTAGTATTTAAATACGATAATACAGGCATTAATTTCTTATTTCTGTTTCGTTTAAATTAAACACTTCAATTTGTATTATAATAGCATCCGTGAGGGATTTTGAAAGAGCTTGAGTGTTTCGTTAAAAGCGAAGGAAACTAATTTTTTCGTAAAGTGAACTAAAGCCGGTATTAAAAACAACATTTCTATTCGATTTTATTCCTGGGACTTGCACGATATTACTTCACCACTCTTCTCTTTGTTAAGTTATTTAAAAACCTACCGTATTCGACCCTTTAAACACAGTTTACTTTTACATTACCATTTCTTTGAATTGCAACTCAATTCTGATTAAAGCAGTGGAGCCACTATTCCTTGTTCCAGGAATTGGTTCCTCTGCGAGTAAGGGAAACTTTAAATACAATTTTGGCGAGCTTCGAGGCGAGTTCGAAAAGGCTCACTTTTCAGCAGCTGGCGGGATATATTTGTAATTCTCCCGTTTTAATTGAGGCCATTCGTGACGAGGAAAATGGAAAATGAAGCCGCGGTCGATGATTGACAATGAATTTCGATGAAATGCAAACAGTGTCACTTTAATGACCGACTCGGAAATGTTTCCCGTTGAAGTAACCGACATAGATTTTACCAACAGTTTTAACCGACTTTAGTTTTTAACCGACAAGATAATAGCATTAAATACAGAAATAATAACCGAACACCCCCTTGCTGAATATTATATTGTATATATCATGAAAAATATTTCCACAGAAGGTTTATCTCTTTTTATGTACACATAATATGTGTTTCTATCACTATTTTTGCCACTAATAACATTGTAAATTAGTACTTTCATAGTTTAATGCGGTTGTAGGTAAATTTTGGTTTCAGAAATCTGTGTCGGTCATTTCAATGGGACCCTTTCGAAATCGCATTTGCTGAAGTCTGTGGATCGATGGAAATTCTCCGCTACGATTCAGCATCTGATTGCACACATTCAGCAGTCTCAGTTGGATTCGGATTAGCCACAGCTTGTATTTCCAGAAAAAATGGCCAACTTGCATCGAAGAAGACACTATTCCATGGTTTTATTTCTCTAAAGAACATAAATATCCTGCAAAAATCGTCGTGATGTACATAATTTTTAAGAACATTAAATCGTAATGCTTCATTGCGGTCAGGTTTCCTACTACTCTGACTGTTGTTCGTTTTTGTTCTTAATGTAATGCAACTGGCACTTCTCTACATTTGCTAATCTGTAATTATAAATCATGACTATAAATTGTTGTTTATCTTACGTCTTTGGTTATTGGTTCGCGACTGACTCTACACCCGTGTAACGCCTAACAAGCCAGCGATGTATGCTCGCCCTACTTCTGTTGCGTCGCACGTCAATTTGACTGCCTGTTAACTACACAAATTCTATATAAAAGATTGTTTCCTTTAACAGATGAAACAATTTGATGAAGAATTGTTTGTTCATTCGAAATCAACGAACAGTTATTTTAAAATAAATTATAATCCAACAACTAATTTAAGTAAGTATTGTTATATGTAGGTATTATCTTATGGTTCATTTTTAAGCACTATTTATCACGCTGATACCAGAAGTAACTAATTTAATATAAAATTGCAAGTCTACGTGACAATAAGTCAAACGTTCCATCAATTTCTTAATTAACACAGTAAATTTAATATACCAAATTATAACGTCGGATAACTGACAAAGTATAATATGAAATTGTTTTCGAAAGTTAAAACCGACATTTCCTTTCAATTTCGTCTACACGTAGATTATGAAAGAATATTTCATAAGAACAAATTGTATTCTAGTTAAATTGCGTCCTGCGGTTCTGAATGATGACTCCCGAAAGAATCGTTTGCAGTAGTTTATCCGGTATCCGACAAAAATATCGATGCTTTATCATTTCCACTGGAAACACCGACGAGTAAAATATAGTGGAGAAAACTAGAAAAACAGAGACCTGGATCGAGGATATTTCAAGCTCTCGGTCGTGGAGTTTATATTACGCAATCTAGCCCGCAATCGTGTTGTTTACATTTACAGCAATCATTTCGCAGCGAATTTAATTGAAAAACATCGAACCAACCGTCCTGCTAAATACTTCTCGACAAAACGGAACAAAATTCAAGGGGCGAATGTCGGTTGAAAAACAAAGCATCGTTTTAGCTACGCCGCATAATGAATAAATATATGTAAAAGCAGAGGCGGAATTCGTGCTGGAAACGACTCGAGCATTTCATTAGCACAGACAAATGGAATTGTACGATTACCTTCGTGTATGCTTCGGTTTTTTAACGTGTTAATTATCCAAAGCATTGTTGATTGTTCTTTTGATTGCAAACAATTTTATATTTCGCAAACGCGACGATGAAAATACGGGCAGAGTAATAATGAATGATTTATGACAACAATGTAGACTTACTCCCTTATTATGTGAACAGGCACGTATGTTACGAAAACATGGCAAAATTTCCTCATAAAAATTTAGTCATGTAATTACGCTGCATTTATTATGGGATTCATTTTGCAGTGGTATGGAATATATTAATTTCCAAAACTCTGAACCATTTCCCTTCATTGTTTCTTGTCGATCCTGCGCGATTAAACGTTGCTAATTATCAAGCAGACATCTGATTGTCTCAAGGTTTCTACGTTGCTTTCTATGGAGTTGCACTTACGAAATTCTAGTTAACATTTTCAGGAATTAATAATAGTGAAGATAAGTTGGAAGTAATAGCACATATTAATAGTAACATAGATTAAACATACTAACATATTAACATACTAACATAGTAACAGGACGAAATTAACCATGCTAATGGAATATTCAGAGCTGCTTTTTACAACGAGACGTTTATTACAATTAACGTGGTTAATTTTCTTCTTATATCTCAGGGACGTTAAATTTTCCATTATATTCGGGGAATGTTTTGCATTATATTAAAATAATTATAATTATAATATTATAAAAAATATTCGTACTATTGGGAATGGGGTTTTATATTGATAAATGAAATGAAATCTTATTTGTGAAATAATACTTCCGTAATTTGTTAATACTTTTATATAGCACGAGGGAGGGCAATTTTGATCGCACCTAACGAGTTTTGTCACAAGACTAGTAGAACACAGTGATCAAAATTCTTACAACCCCGTCCGGGTCCTTCAGCCCCTTTTGTTCTGTTTCTGAGTGTTTTAGAACTTTCTAAAATGCCAGAT
>JAOPTO010002408.1:97191-114036 GCA_033822845.1 Tetrapedia diversipes | reverse complement strand
AGCGCCCACAATAAAATTGACAAGCTAAAACTATCTTATGGATAGCTAAAACTACGTCGCACGCATCCCTCGACGTCCTATACGGTGTACTGGTACCTTCCAACGTAGAATTATGTACTGGGAAGCTAGCTGTATAAAAATGAAACGGGTTGGTCGGCGGTGTTTGGGGGGGGGAGGGGTAGGGAGCCCAAGGCAATGCATTGATACGGGTTGATCGCGAAATATAATGAATATGAGAGAAGGAGGCAAAGAAGCAAGCCCCGAAACAGATGACAATGAGAAGGGAGTGAATGCAACGAGCCCAGTTGTACAAACAAAATCATCGACGATGAAAGTGGGAAAAAGGGAAATTTTGTGGGAATAAAATTGTAGTACGATTACATTACATTTAAAATGATAAATTAAGTACCTGCAATAGAAAAATATGCTAGCATATTATTCGGTTAGTATATTACGCGACTACTTATTCGCGCTGTTGGATAGGTCCAATTGCGCGAATAAGTAGTTTTGTTTCACGATATTATAAATCGCGACGGACGGAATACGAGCAAAACTGAGAGATTATGCAAAAATTTCGAACAATTTTACTATCTTAATAAATCTCCAATCGGTTTAAGACCGGGAGCAAACATGTGAAAACTCTAAATTGAATCGCGAACCATGCGTAGCTCTTAGCTTGACGTAGACTTCCAGAGATCGTGCATTCTTTGGAAGCCGACGTCAATTACCGAGTCTCACCTAGGGGAGGTGGCTACGCAACGAGCGAGTCTCGTCTGAAATTCATCCTACGTGTCTATAATATATGATTCTAACGTTAAACAAATAAGAAAAGTGTGAAACTGTTTAATGAAATGTAGAATGAACTTCAGATCAACATGAAGTAACAATGATTTACGATTGTATGTGGCGGATATCCTACTCAAAGATGCGCTTGTTCAACTGAAAGCGAATGGAATAAAATGAAGCTAAAATGCACTTTGAAACTGTCGTGCATTGCAAAGGGATTTCGGTGCGGAAAACTAAGGTGTGACTCTAATTTCGCAACACTACACTATACGCAATGATCGACTGATCATTAAAAAGCGATCCGAAAAGCACCCAAAGTGGGTGTTCGGTAGAAAACGCGAGCAATTGAGAATCGCGACGCGACCGAAACTACCGAGTTCGCAATCGCTGGCCAACATCGTCGAGCAGTGCACGACGCACTCTCATGCACTTAATAACGCCATGCTAAACGCGCTCTCGAGAGCCGCCCCCGCCTTCGACCGTGGCACGATATCCATGCCGCGACTTACGCGGTCGCTGGGGCGATGCCATGGCGATAAAACTCACGGGGCCCAGCTAGGGTTCGAGCACGGCCCTGTAGATGGATGCAACAGTCCACCCCTGCCGACTAACGGATGCAAGAACGCGCCACAAACTGGCGACGCGCCTCACAACGGCGACCAGTGGAAGGAGCATGCCGCTGTCCCCAACGCGTAGCGCCGAGACCCGTCCACCTGCAGGACCTAACCCTGGTCGGGAGCAACCACCACTCCCTTCGACGCAGCGCCGCAGTTCCCCGGCTGGACACCGGTAGTCGCATCGACATGACGCCGCCCCAACGATCGCGGCGCGAACATGGAGTATCGTGACACGAGCGAGATTGGTGAAGACTCGCGAGAGCGTCTGACAGAAGCATGGAATCATTAAGCGCATGTCGCACCACGGCGGCGAGCGAGTGCGCCATGCAAAGCCCTCCGACACCGAACGATTGCGAAACTATATACGCGCGAGAACACTGAATTGTTCTTTGCGATACGATGACGGGGATCGAGTGAAAGTGAATCTTTCCGCTTTAAGTTGGACAAGATTTCCTTGTGCGAAAATCGCCTACACCAAAATGTACATGCTTATACTACCTTATAGCTAACTTAAACCGAGTCGCACGCATCCCTCGTTGTCCTATACGATGTACTGGTACCTTCTAACGTAGAATTATGTATTGGGAAGCTAGCTGTATAAAAATGAAACGTGTGGATGGATGGTGTTGGTGGGGCGGGGGGTATGGAGCCCAAGGCAATGCATTGATATGGGTTGATCGCGAAATGTAATGAATAAGAGAGAAGGAGATAAAGGTGCAAGCCCCGAAACAGAACAAAATAAGAAGGAAGTGAATGCAACGAGCCCAGATGTGCAAACAAAATCATCCACGATGAAAATGGTAAAAAGGGAAATTTTGTGCGAATAAAATTTTATTACGATTACATTACATTTAAAATGATAAATTAAATACCTGCAATACAAGAATATGCTAACATATTATTTGGTTAATATATTACGCGACTACTTGTTCGCGCTGTTGGATAGGTCCAATTGCACGAATAAGTTGTTTTGTTTCGCGATATTATAAATCGCGACGGACGGAATGCGAGCAAAACTGAGAGATTATGCAAAAATTGCGACAAATTTTACTATTTTAATCAATCTCCAATCGGTTTAGGACCGGGAGCAAAAATGTCAAAACTCTAAATTGAATCGCGAACCATGCGTAGCTCTTAGCTTGACGTAGACTTCCAAAGATCGTGCATTCTTTGGAAGCCGACGTCAATTACCGAGTCTCACCTAGGGGAGGTGGCTACGCAACGAGCGAGACTCGTCTGCAATTCATTCGATTGTTTAATAATAATTTATATGTATGTTTTATAATACTTAATATGTAATTTGCAATATATTAAAAGGCTGAGTGAAGTAAGTGTTGAGGTCCCAAAATAAATTGAATGAGTACGAAATAAAACCAAATGAATTACGAGTGAAAGAACTTGATCGAAGACTTCGAAAAAGTGATTTAGATGAAATCTTCGTGTCTCATAATTGAATGGAAAGCTATTAGATTCGCAGCGTACCAAAGTAAAATATATTAGGTTAATTTAATATAATACAAAAGAGGGTATAATGGAATATTACAGAATGGTATAAGATGAGGTAGCTGGAATGTACTGGAATAAAATACAATAGAATACAGAAAAGTAAAATTAAACAATGAGAGTTTATATGTTTGCAGCCTAAATTCATTAAGTTTGTCAAATAGTCTGATTAAAACGATATATGGAATATCGATTACAGCATTTATCGAGTATGCTGTTCGATTTTTGTCGATTCGAAACTATTAAAGACTGGATACAGATTTCTTTTTCAGATGATGTTAAGATGTAGAGTTAAATCGAGGTTTTCGTTACTACGATTAATTTATTTAATATACTTATATTTCGCAACTCCAAGTTTTTAGTTTTGTTGCAAAGCGAAATAAATTTTTAATTCCCGATCGCAACATAAAAATGTGTTTGAGGGATACTGATAGATCCCCGAACGTTGTGCGTTCAGTTTGTATATATTACGTTGCACACACGCAAAACATGCAAAAATCGATATGTGCGAGTGCCATCACTTCTAAAATCGATATTAGTTGTTCAAAATTATTTATATTATTTAATATTTAGCGCATAATTTTGCAGATGCCACTCACATATTTCGATTTTAACACAAAGCATGCAATGGACAATTACAATTAGCGAGCATAGTGATAAAATAGTATAACAACTATTATATACCACCTTATTTTCTTCGCGCTTGCTGAAAACTTTGCAAAGAAAAGTGATTAACAGAAATTAACATCCTAACTTGACCCTATCTTTCAATTGACCCGATTGAATAAATTTGTTTTAATATGAAAAATTTAGAAATGAAGTTAAAATGAAAAAAGAAAGAAAAATCTAATTCAATATTCAACTCCGATAAGCGGAGCAATATTTTATTTAAATATCAAGAGATTCGAAGATCAAAGTAAATTTTCGAAGAATATCAAAGCGTTTCATTCAATTTAATACTTTGATTTTCGAATCTACTTGTCGCTCAATACGTTCTTGCACTTCTTTAAGTTTTTACGGATGGTCAAGGAAAGCAAATGAAAGTTGATAATAAGCAAAATTTCGAAAACCTGGCTTCTCATTTAATTTTTTAAGCTTTTGTTTACGTTACATTAAAATTGTAACGCGTGAAGTGCAAGAAAGCCCTACTCTAAGCTAAGAAATGTACCATAAAAATGTAACATTTACGATTGCTATTGTACTAAAGTACAATATCATTCGTGATCACTATGCTCGCTTAAAAAGTGATAAAATACAACCGGCCCCCGTGTCGTTTCGGACCTTTCATCCTACGACATGATTGGGGACCGGAGGAATCGTAAAGCATGCGACTCACCGATCGCAGAACCTGCTATGACACCCCGAAACAGCTCGAAATCGGCAGCAATCCTCGTGCCTCCTCTAGTTCTGGCACCAAAATGTAGTTTCTCGTTCAAATTCACCGGGCCGTCATCCTTCTTTGCATAGCGTTCTGTAAATATTTAATTAAAAGCTTTAGTGGGATTCGTTTTAAAAGATTATGTAGAAGATTTTGCAAACAACATACACAAGCAGATGCAATTGTACTCGAGAATTTAGAAAATATTACGTATGTAATTACAGAAATACACGCGAACACGTATACAATATAGCATGCAAAAATTCGAAAGTTAAATCGTTAAAGCATTTGCGAGAACAAGCATTAATCGAAAAAAAAAATTCGTGAAAACTCGCGATAATTAATTAGGAAACACTCGCGATAACGTAAATTAATCGAAAAAAAAGATTCGCGTAAGCATGCATTAATCAAAAAAAACATTCGTGAAAACTCGCGGTAATTAATAAAGAAGCACTCGCGAAAACATAAGTTAATCTAAGAAAAAGTTTCGCGTAAGCATGCATTAATCGAAAAAAAAACATTCGTGAAAACTCGCGATAATTAATTAGGAAGCACTCGCGAAAACGTAAGTTAATCGAAAAAAACATTCGTAAAAACTCACGATAATTAATTAGGAAACACTCGCGATAACGTAAGTTAATCGAAAAAAAAGATTCGCGTAAGCATGCATTAATCGAAAAAAACATTCGTGAAAACTCGCGAAAATTAATTAGGAAGCACTCGCGATAACGTAAATTAATCGAAAAAAAAGATTCGCGTAAGCATGCATTAATCGAAAAAAACATTCGTGAAAACTCGCGATAATTAATTAGGAAGCACTCGCGAAAACGTAAGTTAATCGAAAAAAAAGATTCGCGTAAGCATGCATTAATCGAAAAAAACATTCGAGAAAACTCGCGATAATTAATTAGGAAGCACTCGCGAAAACGTAAGTTAATCGAAAAAAAAGATTCGCGTAAGCATGCATTAATCGAAAAAAACATTCGTGAAAACTCGCGAAAATTAATTAGGAAACACTCGCGATAACGTAAATTAATCGAAAAAAAGATTCGCGTAAGCATGCATTAATCGAAAAAAACATTCGTGAAAACTCGCGATAATTAATTAGGAAACACTCGCGATAACGTAAGTTAATCGAAAAAAAAGATTCGCGTAAGCATGCATTAATCGAAAAAAACATTCGTGAAAACTCGCGATAATTAATTAGGAAGCACTCGCAATAACGTAAATTAATCGAAAAAAAAGATTCGCGTAAGCATGCATTAATCGAAAAAAACATTCGTGAAAACTCGCGATAATTAATTAGGAAGCACTCGCGAAAACGTAAGTTAATCGAAAAAAAAGATTCGCGTAAACATGCATTAATCGAAAAAAACATTCGTGAAAACTCGCGATAATTAATAAAGAAGCACTCGCGAAAACGTAAGTTAATCGAAGAAAAAGATTCGCGTAAGCATGCATTAATCGAAAAAAACATTCGTGAAAACTCGCGATAATTAATTAGGAAACACTCGCGATAACGTAAATTAATCGAAAAAAAAGATTCGCGTAAGCATGCATTAATCGAAAAAAACATTCGTGAAAACTCGCGATAATTAATTAGGAAGCACTCGCGAAAACGTAAGTTAATCGAAAAAAATATTCGTGAAAACTCGGGATAATTAATAAGAAGCACTCGCGAAAACGTAAATTAATCGAAGAAAAAGATTCGCGTAAGCATGCATTAATCGAAAAAAACATTCGTGAAAACTCGCGAAAATTAATTAGGAAACACTCGCGATAACGTAAATTAATCGAAAAAAAAGATTCGCGTAAGCAAGCATTAATCGAAAAAAACATTCGTGAAATCTCGCGATAATTCATTAGGAAGCACTCGCGAAAACGTAAGTTAATCGAAGAAAAACATTCGTGAAAACTCGTGATAATTAATAAAGAAGCACTCGCGAAAACGTAAATTAATCGAAGAAAAAGATTCACGTAAGCATGCATTAATCGAAAAAAACATCCGTGAAAGCTCGCGATAATTAATTAAGAAGCACTCGCGGAATATTCACTAATTAATAAGTAGACACTCTTAAAACATGCAGTAATCCATGCGTGAACATATTCACTAACCGGCACTAGGGTCCATCGATGACTATCCCTGGACACAGGAGACAGAGGTGGCAATGCTGGTGACCACTCGCGAGCACACGCGTTAAAAAACGATAAAACACTCGCGGATACCCGCGGGTACGCGCGCGAACCCGGTACTATACGCGCGATGTGTCAAAATATGCTCGATAACATATTGACATGTTGACGTGCACGGTAAGACGGTCGGACAACAACTGATGTGCTGGGACGTCTTCTCCAAGTTGCGCAGTGTACTTTAGCGCAAAGTGCACTGAAGCATAAACAACCGTTCTTATGGACTTGTTTACTATTAATTTAAATACAATATTTCCTTATTTCTCTGTATTAATAATAATTTATTAAATATTAATTGTTTATGCAATAAATTATTATAGTACCTACTAGCCTTCATCGTTTTTTTCATTTTTTAATAAGCAAATATAGCAAATTGCTGGTGAAAAATAGAATTCTTTTAAATTTCATGGTACTTAATGAAATACAATTAAATTAGTTAAGAATTTCTTATAATTTTTAAACAACTAGTCAATACTTGCAGTTGCATTTGTAATAATTTTAATCCTTTATTAGGATTTTAATAATAAATGAAAACAATATTGCGTACAGTGTGTTCTTTTAATAATTATTCAATCTCTTTGGATGATAGATTCTCTAATACCCTTTATATTAAATAATTTATGTAATTTTGATTGCTTTTGCAATAAATAATTGTAATACCGATTACCTGGTATTGTTTAATCATCTTTAATTATGCAAATACTAAATGATTCTTAATGCTAAATAAAGGCATTACTATAATACCTTGTATTCAATAATAAATTGTAATTACATTATCAAAAGTTTTGTATGGTTTTTAAACTATTTATCTTATTTTAAAATTTTATGCGATTCCTTTAATATTTTATTAAATTATTTATAGGAAACATTCAAAAGATATCTAGAAGACAATGCTGTTTTACGATTAAAACATATTTCCAGTTGCATTTACCTCTTAATGCTTACATGGTGATACTACTTTATTAATCTAGAAATGTTATTGTCACTGTATAGTTTGTAATTTGACAAATATTTATAGAATACTTTCGTTATATTATTTTTCAAGGCTTTTGTGAATTTTCTATTAAGAGGTGGTGTCTTTTGAAAATGAATTTATTATAAAGAATTTGCTCAGTTTTCTTTGCAACTGTATAACATATTTTTCAATTCATTGCAAGTATTGAAGCGTGAACTACCTTTGTTTTGGCCTTGTCTACTATTCCATAAAATATATAATTTTCTTATTTCTCTATATTCATCATAATTTCTTGAATTTTAATTCTTTATGCAATAATTTATTGCATTATCAATTAGCCTTCATTGTTTAGTTATTATTTAATTAGTAAATATAGTCAACTTTTGGCGTAAAATAGAATTACTTCTAGTTTCATGATATTTAATGAATTACAATTAAATTGTGTACAATTTTTAATAATTTTATACATTTAGGCAATATTTGCGATGACTTAGGTAAGATCTTTAATATTTTATTAAAATTTTTATAACAAATCTGAATAATATTGCGTAAAATGTGTTCTTTTAACGATTAATAAATTTTTCGGATGATAAATCGATGATGTCCTTTAAAAACAAATAATTTACTGAATTTTATAATTGTTTGTACAACAAATTTTTGCAGTTCCCATTGTCCGGTATTATTTAATTATTTTTAATTTTGTAAATGTAAAAGATTATTAACACTAAACAGAGGCACTTCTAAATTTCCTTGTATTCAATATATTGCAATTAACTTGTTTGAAGTTTTGATAGTTTTTAAACTATCTACCTTATATACTACAGTTCATGTAACATTTTTAATATTTCGTTAGTAAAAAAGAAAAATAATCTGTAAAATTTTATCAATTAAAGGATATTTACTTTTAATATTTGAATAAAGATGATTGGTTATTTGTTGGTTAATCTAAAACGTTATACACCTTTGCTTCTATTATGATTATGATTTTAGTAAAATCATGAGAAGCTTAAGATTGGAAAAATACATTTCTATTAATAAAACCATTCTAATGCTTGCTATGAAGCTAAGTTGTCAATTCTAATCAGTAAAAAGGAATGTGTGTCGACTTTTACCATTTCTATTCATAATTTATAATTCCGCGCAAAGTAATGAACAATTTCGGTTTTACACAATCCTTCTGCATTAGAAATTCACGTTTACTTTCATTTGTTATTTTAAATGTAAAAAGTTACTAAACCTGTAAAATTCGTTACGAACTGAGAAGCAAATAGAATTATAAAACTAAATATCGCAGGATTATTTATGATCACACTCTTCTAGATAGGAAAAATGTAGATAATTTATAGGAAATGAATATAATATTCCATACGCGTTATTGTTCAATTAATTTTTATTAATCATTATTTT
Source organism: Tetrapedia diversipes (assembly GCA_033822845.1). Taxonomy (NCBI): domain Eukaryota; kingdom Metazoa; phylum Arthropoda; class Insecta; order Hymenoptera; family Apidae; genus Tetrapedia; species Tetrapedia diversipes. The sequence goes on along the minus strand of JAOPTO010002408.1, from coordinate 105,200 downwards.
ATATTAGAGACGATACCGTACCTTTACTTATTTCAAATTCGCGCTGAGTCGTTCTGCGCAGCCGCGGCTGGCTACTGGTACGTGACGGCACCGAGGTGACCCTTTCCGGCGTGGGACGCCATCGCGTACGGACGTTTGACAGGTCGAACGAAACGCGTCTCGCATAATCGCCAACCATAAACGCGTTTTTACGGGTTATAGCTTCGTGATTTCGCGTAATTTAACCCGTTCGCTACTATTAACGATCGGGAGTGTTAGATTTTTATTTTTATTTGTTTTTATATCACCGATTCGATACAAATTCAATTCGTCTACAGTATTTCGCGACCGAGAGTGTTAGACTTTTATCTTATTTTTTTTATTAACGAGTGGTGGTTCCTGGATATAAGATTGCATCCTGGATACTACTGATGCTACTGATGCTACTGATGATCTACCCGGTGCCAGGCTATGGGGACCATAGAAGACGCGTGATGCTAATCGCCATACGGTGAGTCACATATTTCATTGTTCCTCCGGTTCCCAATCATGTCGTAGGACGAATGGTCCGAAACGACACGGGAATTGGTTGTATTTTTGCTTATTATTGCGAGCATAGTGACCACGAGTATTTTATTACTCGTGTACATTGATATATTATTTGTCAGGGCTTTCTTGTGTCTCGCGTTTGCATAAATTTATTACATCCATTACTGTTTCATGATTTAATAATTTTACACAATTTCATATGATTTAATAATTTTACACAACTTCATTGTATTCAGTATTATTATTTGCAATAGAATTTCATATTATCTCGTAATAAAGCTTCGATCTGTTACACGCAAAACCTTTCGAAAGACGTTCGGGCTTGCTTACGTAATGTAAACAAGAAAGCATTTCGCGACGAGCTGGCAGGTGGCATCGAAGCGATAACAGTTGAACATTTTTTGTTCATTGTTTTCAATCCTTAGATTCATCGCTTCGATAATCCTACCACTCGAGGGTTTTTTTAACATGTTCATTCAGAGCTTGGAAATATATTTCATGTAGTGAATAGGAAACAGTTCACTTATTTGTATTAAAATAAATTTTCAAATTACCCAGCTCTGAATACATACCTTTTCCCTTCCCATTCCTTCAACGTAATAAGATAAATAAAATATGTGAAATAAATAAAGTGAATAAAACAAACAAAACCCTTCCTTGTGTTTTATTATCTTCTCTGAAAAAAGTCTTAGATCGTTAGCTATGTTACTAATTACATTTTTCGCTGGGATTTTTAGCACACATGAAGACGGAAGGTTAGTCATATTTTTGTGTTCAATTATTATGTGTAGTACTGGCCGTTTTAGCATCCATTTTTATACATATCAATTTTTTAAACTCGGTATTTCAATTTCATCGTTCGGTGTCGAATTGCAATATTTTCTTCGTACATATTCGTTATTCCTCGGTGTCAAACTTCGGATGCTTGAACGGCGGCCCCTACATGTAATAGGCTAGCAAATATTGTTTTTTGTCAACTCAAAATTAAGTAAATGTTTGAATCTTCAATTTAAATACATATTTTTTATACAAATTTACAAGTAAGCAATTCAGGAGATTTAATTTACTTCGAAAATTTTCATTCAGATATTATAGTCTTGAATTTAGGAATAATATCTATAAATTAAAAATTTATTAATTAGTGCTTTTGGATTCTTTATTCGATCTGTTGTTCTTTCGAAGTTGTTTAGTCCGGAAGCTTTTTTTTCTAACGCACGTAGGGAATAGTCGAACATTCATAAATAAATTGTGGATGTTTATGCAAATTAATATTTTTACTAGTACAATTAAAGGAATTTTTTAAATAAAAATTTATATCTTGCACATTGAGTGTATTTCGTGCTTCTACATTTATTTGAATTTCCCATTAATGCATAAACATCTATGGTTTAATATCGAGTTGCTGCAAATGTTTTGTCGAATTCATTCTCATCTGTTTGCCGAAGAAGAAGGAGATCTACAGCTGTGTATCTTCGAAAAGGCCCGACATACATATTGTCACGAAGAGGGCTGCAACATAATGGTTGTCCATATTAGAATAGGCATTCTATTCTACGATGGATTACCATTCTTTACGTTACTTTATCACTATGCTCGCTATTTGTCTGTTGTACACTATGATCAAAAATCGAGAAGTACTAGCACAAATGTCGTTCCGAAATTAAATGTAATATTATTTTGTACAAATAGTTTCGAATTCCGAATTTCTAATTAATTAAAATATTACTTTGTACTTCTTGATCATTTGGGTCATTTATTGTTAAATACGAACGGTAAGTCTCTTTTTATCGTTTTCACTTTCACTTTCGAGAACACTTTTGGTGTTTCATGTAATATTTAAATCATAATTACGAATATTCAATTTTTAACTAAAACTTAAAGCTTATTAAATTGGTGTTGCAAATTAATACAGCCTCTCAAGTTTTCTGATATGAATATTTTACTTTATCTAATATTTCAAACTTATTAAATTAATGTCTTGCATCGTTAGAGGCTCTCGGGTATGTTCCCGATTTTCTTTTTTGAAAATTGTCACTTTATTTTGGAAATGCAATGGTTTTGACAAATGCTTAAACTATCTCTGTTAACATCCAAAGTATTATAATATTATTGGAACAAAATACATTAATTTGAATTCCAACATAAAAATTCTTAATTTACAAGTAATAATGAATTTTTTAATTTCAACGTTTTAATTAAAAAATTTTTTAAATCATTAATTAGTATAAGTACTCCTTTGGGTACTTCGCAAGATCTGTTAGTCTTCTCAGAGTTGTTTAGTTTTTCGGAAGCTTTTTTTTAACGAACGTAGGAAATATTCAAACATTTCTAAGTTAACGTGTAGTTTAGGAAAATTTATAATTTGACGAACTATGTTAAAAAAATAGAATCCGAACAAAGTAAAAAATATTAAAATGCTACAATCTATAAATTAGTTTTAATATTTTATATATTTTACGTATTGCATTTTCTATTTCGTATTCGTTTGGGTTTTCCATAGATGTTTCCCTCGATGAAGAAGTCTCAAAGAGGCCTGCCAGAAGATCTCGGAAATTAGTACCGCGAATTAGAATAATTTGTAGGTTTTGCCCACGGTTTTCTTTCGCTTTTCAGAGAGTTTCGAATATAGTCAGTGAATAGGTTCTACCAATTTAGGACTTAGGGAAAGTAGGATCTACGAGGGAAGGGTTTAAGGGTTTACAAATTAGAGAGTTTAGCATAGGGGGTTAAAGGGTAGGAAGTATCTAGATTCAAACCCTCCGTTTAGGCGGAGTTTGGTTTAGTAAAGTAGTAGTTTGCTAGTACCTTAAAATTTGGTACCTTTTTTCCAGTAGTCAGCGTGGCCGTGGCGCGTATATACTCTCAGGGCCCTCCGTTCACGCGGAGCTTGTTTGTTGAAAGGTCACAGCCACGTTGCATTCGAGTCATTTTTTTATTTGTTAGGGGTACCGGGGGTGGGTTTCGCGGTCGTGACGTTGGGGTTACGCGGTCGTAACGTGGGGTACGCGATCGTAACGTTCGCGGTACGCGGTTTAAGGGGTGGATTCAAACCTTCCGTTCACGCGGAGTTTGGTTTAGTAAAGTAGTAGTCTGTAAGTACCTTTATATTTGGTACCTTTTGCCCAGCAGTCAGCGTGGCCGTGGCGCGTATATACTCTCAGGGCCCTCCGTTCACGCGGAGCTTGTTTGTTGAAAGGTCACAGCCACGTTGCATTCGGGTGCTTTTTTATTTGCCAGCGTATTCCGGGGGTGGGTTAACGCGTCGTAGGGTTGGGGGTATACGGTATATGGGGAGGGGGGTGGGAGCAAAGCCTCCGTTTATGCGGAGTTTGGTTTAGTAGTTCAATTCTGTACATTTTGGTACATTCAGTCCGGGGGCCAGTCTGTTTCTAGCGCGTATATACACTCAGGGCCCTCCGTTAATGCGGAGCTTGTTTCGTTGAAAGGTTATAACCAGGCTGGACTCGGACTTTTTTTGGTTAGGTTAACGCGCGCGAGGGTTGTGGGAGTGGTGGGTTTAGGGAATTCGGTGAGCAGGCGCGCGTGAGGTTCTATGGGTGTAGTCAAGGGGTATTAGTAGGGCAAAGGTATGGAGATAATCGGTGTAGGAATACGGGACGCCAATCAATCGATCTAGGTTGTGGGAGTCGAACTCGGGGCGTTTCTAGCTAGGGGTATGAGACGAGAATGCATCGCGTTTAAGGGGTTTATGGGTTTAGAGTCGAGAGGTGTAAAGGTTAGGATCACGTTTAAGGGTAAGCGGTTTCGTACGTGTTAGGTTCCGTGTATCAGGGGGTAATAGTATAAGGGTGGGGGTTTTGCGGGTATTCGGGTCCTCGGTGGCGCGAACAACGGGGTGTGGGTTAAAACCCTCCGTTCACCCGGAGTGGGTTCAAACCATCCATTCACATGGAATTTGGTTTAGTAGAGTAGTCTTATAGTACTTTATAGTACTTTCCATTAGATAATCAATTGTGGCCGTGATGCGACCCCACCGCCGGGGGCCGTCGTGCAGAGGCGTGATCCTTCCAGCATTTCAGGGTCCTCCGTTCACGCGGAGCTTGAGTGCGTTTTAGCGTTATAGCCACGTTGAATTGGGGTGCTTTTTTATTTGCTTTTGCATTTGCTAACGGTTTCCGGGGGTTGGTAAAGGGGCCGTAGGGTGGTGGGGGGGTACGGTAGGGAGGGGGGTGGGCGCAAACCCTCCATTTATGCGGAGTTTGGTTCAATAGTTCAATTCTGTACATTTTGGTACATTCAGTCTGGGGGCCAGTCTGTCTCTAGCGCGTATATACACTCAGGGCCCTCCGTTGACGCGGAGCTTGTTTCGTTGAAAGGTTATAGCCAGGCTGGACTCGGGCTTTTTTGGTTAGGGCCACGGGTATGGGCCGTGGGAGTGGTGGGTTTAGGAAATTCGGTGAGCAGACGCGCGTGGGGTTCTATGGGTGTAGAATCAAGGATGTAGAGCTGTTAGAATCACGTTTAAGGCTAAGCGGTTTTGTGCGTGTTGGGTTCCGGGGTTCAGGGGTAATATTATGAGGGTGAGAGGTTTTACGGGTGCGCGTTCCGGAGATCACGGTAATAGTATAAGGGTGAAGATTTTTTTGGGTATTCGGGTCTTGGGCGCTGGGGTAAAAGTACTGTGGAAGGGGGTGCTGGGATGGGGGGCAGGGTGGGTGGGTCTCGAAGCGCAGTCACCTCCTCGTGGTGAGACCTGGAAATTGGTGTTGGTTTTCCATTAATTAATCAGTGGAAAACCGTACCAAGCTAAGTACTGCGCAAGAAATTCAGTTAGTTTTTAATGAAACTTCGAATCCATTGGTCATTTAATAAATTCTAATTGAAGGTAAGTATCGTAACGTAATTATTCAATTTTATCAATGGTTCGTTATATAAAGAACTTGAAGTTACATTGTCTTGTTAATCAATAAATTTTTTGGCTGGAATATGCAATAGCCATAATTGAAAAATCCATTTTTATCGTTAAACGAATAAATGATTATCATTTAACTTCGGTTTATTTATTTTTTCTTTAATTATAAATCGCCTTACCCCAAGATACGGTCTATAGGCTGAGATGTAGGTTAAAATATAGATCGATTATATAGGAAATTACAAATATTCTATTACGGTTCACATCTGTATAACACAATAAAATGTTATTAATTCTATAAGACTCATCTGTCGTTTTCAACGCAGTGAAATATTAAACTGCTTATAACATGTTCTGTTGATGGTTTCCAATTGGCCTTTTTGAGCTGGTTAAACATTAACCAACCAAAAATATACCATACCTAATATACATATTATAGTTGTGTACAGTTTGCAAGAAATAATTTTTAAATAATCAGTAGCACACTTAGATTATTATGGTGTTTAATAATGATGATCATAATATAATCAAGTAATAATAATACGATTAATTATATAATAGAAGTTCAAGCTTGTAATAAACTTATTTTTATAATAAATAGTCCATAACAATTTGTTTATCGCAGAAACGATATATCGTAAAATTGTTCTTAATGCTTGCAATTATTTAATAAACCATTCATGACGGTTACGAAACGAAATCACGCAAGCGAAATTCGTGCAAAGATTTACAGATTCATTGCAAACTATTAATTTATGCATATTTGTTAAATAATAAATAATGTCTGAACCAGAATGTTAATGAATTAATTGTTAAAGGATTAAATTAACAATTATTAGTTAAACGTCAGGAGGCAAAGTAAGTTACATGTTACAATTAATTTCAATCAATATTCGATTAGGTTTTAATGAATAAAGGAATAAGTTTCGTAGAATATTTTTCATTTGCTATTAGATGTTTAATGAAATATTAAAAGATCTTACATTAAGCATTGAAAATAGTTACGAAATGTTTAGTGGCACTTCGTTGAGCACAAAAAGAATTTAGGAATAATTACTTTGTGTTAAAAATTGGCTATATTTACAAACTAATAATTAATTAAACAATGTCGGTTACTAGATACTATAATAATTTATTGCACGAACAACTAAAATTAAATAAATTATTCGTGTGTTTAAAAATACCATAAATTTACGATTCTAAAAGATCGTTAATTGTTAAAAGAACATGTTCTATGTAATATTCTTGGTAGTTATTATTAATATTTTTACAGAATATAATAAACTATATAAACTATTGCAAATACTATCGAAATGTATAAAAAGTATAAAGAATTTAGTTGCAGTTCATTAAGTACGAGGAAATTAAAGAATAACTCTATTTAACATAAAATTACGCTATATTCGCATAGTAAAGGATAATTAAGCAATAAAAAACATCGGGTGCAGTAATAATTTATTGCGTAAACAATTAAAATTTGGTAAATTATTATTAATATAGCAAAATAAATGTTCATATTCATGATCATATTTCATTCAGTAGTGATCAAGGCTATGCCACGGAGCATGCACTATTGCGCATATCGGTCAACTGCGCAACTCGAGGATGATCTACTGCTCATTCATTGGTAATACGTCAGTCGTCGGCTGACCTTCTTACCGACGACGTCTCTGTGTCGGTTGTGTTTCTGAACACATGTTGACATTTCGACCGTGACGTCACGCGTACTCGTGTACCCTCGCGACCTTTTCTTCGTGCGTTACCGCATATTATCACACGTGTTCGCTATCGATTATAGCGATTCTTCGCACGTGTTTTCCTCTGACTAACGCGAGCTTTCGCGAGCGTTATCTATCGATCGTTACGATCTTTCGGGTGTGTTTTCTTCTGACTATCGCGAATTTTCGCGAGCGTTTTTGATCGATCGTTACGATCTTTCGGGTGTGTTTTCTTCTGACTATCGCGAGTTTTCGCGAGCGTTTTCGATCGATCGTTGCGACTTCGTCAGCAACAATAATAACCGATTAGCCGTACAGTGCCACTGTATATCTCGCGATTTTAACATTAGATTGTAGTGTTGCGAACATTAAATCGCGTTATTAGAAATTGGTTCTTTAATCTATATCGCGAATACTATTTGAGGGGATTAGTGTTAGGTTAGTAGTTCGCGTTAGGGGGTTAAGGGTAGGGGGGTTTTCTAACAGTTAGGGGGTTTTGGGTAAGGGGTAATCGGGGCGCGTCGGTTATGGGTGGTGGGTTGGGGGGGTCGCTCGTGGGTTATCCGTCCGTGGGGTTGATGTGGTGAGGTGGGTTGTGGGTGGGAAGGTGCGGGGGTAGGGGGGGAACTAGCACAAGGATCTGGCACCGTCGGTCTCATGGGGCCCTCCGGCTGACACCGGAGCTTATGTGTACCTATGTACGGTCATCTGCCTTGTGGTAGTTCAGGGGTGTTTGGGCGGGTGGGTTTCGCGAAGGGTAGGGAGTTGGGTCGCGTCGCGGGGGTAGGGGGTACGGTGGGGAAGTAGCACAAGGATCTGGGGCCGTCGGTCTCATGGGGCCCTCCGGCTAACACCGGAGCTTATGTTACCTATGTACGGACATCTGCCTT
>JAOPTO010002408.1:0-97171 GCA_033822845.1 Tetrapedia diversipes | reverse complement strand
TTCCGAGAAATGACGTCACGTTCCGAGAACTCGAGAAATTCCGAGAAATGACGTCACGTTCCAAGAAATCGAGAAATTCCGAGAAATGACGTCATGTACCAAGAAATCGAGAAATTCCGAGAAATGACGTCACGTTCCAAGCAATCGAGAAATTCCGAGAAATGACGTCACGTTCCGAGAAAAATATTCCGTGCCACCTCCTCTGTTATTATGTTCTCCTGATACAAAATCTCGGTTTTCGTAGTAAAATTCAGCTTCGATTCAAATATTCCAAGCCCGAAAATTTCCGAGAAATGACGTCACGTTCCGAGAACTCGAGAATTCCGAGAAATGACGTCACGTTCCAAGAAATCGAGAAATTCCGAGAAATGACGTCACGTTCCGAGAAATCGAGAAATTCCGAGAAATGACGTCACGTTCCAAGAAATCGAGAAATTCCGAGAAATGACGTCACGTTCCGAGAAAAATATTCCGTGCCACCTCCTCGGTTGTTATGTTCTCCTGATACAAAATCTCGGTTTTCGTAGTAAAATTCAGCTTCGATTCAAATATTCCGAGCCCGAAAATTTCCGAGAAATGACGTCACGTTCCAAGAAATCGAGAAATTCCGAGAAATGACGTCACGTTCCAAGAAATCGAGAAATTCCGAGAAATGACGTCACGTTCCGAGAAGTCACGAAATTCTAAGAAATGACGTCACATTCCGAGAACTCGAGAAATTCCGAGAAATGACGTCACGTTCCGAGAACTCGAGAAATTCCAAGAAATGACGTCATGTACCAAGAAATCGAGAAATTCCGAGAAATGACGTCACGTTCCAAGAAATCGAGAAATTCCGAGAAATGACGTCACGTTCCGAGAAAAATATTCCGTGCCACCTCCTCTGTTATTATGTTCTCCTGATACAAAATCTCAGTTTTCGTAGTAAAATTCAGCTTCGATTCAAATATTCCGAGCCCGAAAATTTCCGAGAAATGACGTCACGTTCCGAGAAAAATTTTCCGTGGCACCTCCTCTGTTATCATGTTCTCCTGATACAAAATCTCGGTTTTCGTAGTAAAATTCAGCTTCGATTCAAAAATTCCAAGCCTGAAAATTTCCGAGAAATGACGTCACGTTCCGAGAAAAATATTCCGTGCCACCTCCTCTGTTATTATGTTCTCCTGATACAAAATCTCGGTTTTCGTAGTAAAATTCAGCTTCGATTCAAATATTCCGAGCCCGAAAATTTCCGAGAAATGACGTCACGTTCCAAGAAATCGAGAAATTCCGAGAAATGACGTCACGTTCCAAGAAATCGAGAAATTCCGGGAAATGACGTCACGTTCCGAGAACTCGAGAAATTCCGAGAAATGACGTCACGTTCCGAGAAATCGAGAAATTCCGAGAAATGACGTCACGTTCCAAGAAATCGAGAAATTCCGAGAAATGACGTCACGTTCCGAGAAATCGAGAAATTCAGAGAAATGACGTCACGTTCCGAGAAAAATATTCCGTGCCACCTCCTCGGTTGTTATGTTCTCCTGATACAAAATCTCGGTTTTCGTAGTAAAATTCAGCTTCGATTCAAATATTCCGAGCCCGAAAATTTCCGAGAAATGACGTCACGTTCCGAGAAAAATATTCCGTGCCACCTCCTCTGTTATCATGTTCTCCTGATACAAAATCTCGGTTTTCGTAGTAAAATTCAGCTTCGATTCAAATATTCCGAGCCCGAAAATTTCCGAGAAATGACGTCACGTTCCGAGAAAAATTTTCCGTGGCACCTCCTCTGTTATCATGTTCTCCTGATACAAAATCTCGGTTTTCGTAGTAAAATTCAGCTTCGATTCAAAAATTCCAAGCCTGAAAATTTCCGAGAAATGACGTCACGTTCCGAGAAAAATATTCCGTGCCACCTCCTCTGTTATTATGTTCTCCTGATACAAAATCTCGGTTTTCGTAGTAAAATTCAGCTTCGATTCAAATATTCCAAGCCTCGGAAAATTCCGAGAAATGACGTCACGTTCCGAGAAATCGCGAAATTCCGAGAAATGACGTCACGTTCCGAGAAATCGAGAAATTCCGAGAAATGACGTCACGTTCCGAGAAAAATATTCCGTGCCACCTCCTCTGTTATTATATTCTCCTGATACAAAATCTCGATTTTCGTAGTAAAATTCAGCTTCGATTTAAATATTCCGAGCCCGAAAATTTCCGTGAAATCGCGAAATTCCAAGAAATGACGTCACAGTCCGAGAAATCGAGAAATTCCAAGAAAAATATTCCGTGCCACCTCCTCGGTCGTCATGTTCTCCTGATACAAAATCTCGATTTTCGTAGTAGAATTCAGTTGCGATTCAAAAATTCCGAGAAATCGAAAACGCCGGAAATTCGTGCCACCTCTTTGCACGTCATATTCTCCTGATACAAAATCTGGAACTTACATATGATCGTTCGTATTTTGTATTTGATCTCTATTAGATACTTGTTCGTTTAGGCATTTATGTCTTTTTGGTTTATAGCTATTAAGACACAGAATCAGAGCAAATGAGGTAGGATCTTTTGTTGTTTTCTATTGCTATATCTATTGCGTTGACTATTATTTTTATACATTCTGCTATAAATATTGAGACGTTACTATTAATAGAGGTGATATTCCCTATGTTGCACGGGGCGGATACTGCTGCTCCTACTGTCTTTCCGTCCTTTCACTTCGAGTCATCCATATATAGGCAGGTGAGGTTTTTATATTTCTTAGAGATGAGATAGTTCAGTTCTATATTTGCATCTGATGATGTTTGTAGCTGTCTTCCGGTCATTGTATCTATATTACTGACTCCTATGAGATATTTATAATTTACATTCTTCCATGGGAAAGCTTCCTCACTGTAGATAATGTCTTTTATTTCTATGATTTTTCTTACACATTTAGCGAGAACCTTGGTATACAGGGTTCTTACTCTTCCTGATATTCTATTATCTAGCGGTGAAAAGGTACTAATCGTCCACATACCTATTATAAACAGAAGTATATTTTGAAATTTCTAACTTATACTCGATATTTTCAAGCTTTCCGCAATCTAAATCAAAGAAGAGAACTTCACAATTACTTTGCATCAAGTTTCTATCTAATTTTCCGTTCAATTTGCTAATCAAAAAGCATTCATTCGAAATTACTGAATTTCGGACATTGTCGCGTCATCTAGCGGTTGCAGTTAATACTAACAAGATTATTATTTCCGTTATTATAATGAATATCTTAACAAAATTGATATCAGAGGATACTGTAGGACTTAACAAAGAAGAACTATTCGAAAATGCCCGGAAATTATGGTCGTAAACACATCTTTTTACCAATTGAAAATTTGATTGATTTATGGGCACTGAAATGCTAGCGGCGCGTAGCGGTGAAAAGGTGGTACTAATCGCCCGTAAACCTGTCATATAGAGAAATACATTTTCGAATTTCTCAGCTTGTAGGTAATATTTTTCAGCTTTTCGTATCTCCAATGGAAGAAGAGTACCTCACAATTACTCTGTATTCAGCTTCTTTCTAATTTTGAATATAATTTGTCAATTAAAATCATTTATTTCAAATTACTAAATTTCGGACATTGTGGCGCCATCTAACGGTAGGCACGAGTACTAACTCGGCTATTATATCTGTTATTATAACAAAAATCCTAAAAAAATTGATATTAGAGGAATATGTGAGTTGCAACAGAATAGAAATACAAAAAAGAACCTTCAGATAGCTGACAATAGCAATTTCATGATGCTATTTTCGGTACAATCGGAAATTATTGTTTCTGTGTAAACACTTACCGCCGATCGTTGTTACACTCCACACCATTTATGTTAACGAATAATGCACACAGGATAATTAGACCTCTCCACTCTCTAATTTAAGACATGAAGGGTACAAAAATATGACGTGAAACCACACAAATTTGATTACGTATACCTCTGCGTATGACAGGTATACGAGCAACTAGTACCGCAAAGTGGCGAAAATATTCAAATGTAAATACACTAACTAAATCTTTGATACGGAAAAAGATGCGATTGTGGCAAAAGATTCTTTCCATTTTCTGGTAATTCTTCTTTGTTAAGGCCAACACTTTTTTATATTAATTTTGTTACGATATTTAATATAGTAAAGAAAATAACAGCCTAGTTGGTACTTCTATTTACCGCTAGATTGCGCAACAATGTCCGAAATTTAGTAATTTGAAATAAATGCTTTTAATTGACAAATTATATTCAAAATTAGAAAGAAGCTAAATATAGAGTAATTGAGAGGTACTCTTCTTCCATTGGAGATACGAAAAGCTTAAAAATATTACCTACAAGCTGAGAAATTCGAAAATGTATTTCTCTATATGACAGGTTTACGGGCGATTAGTACCACCTTTTCACCGCTACGCGCCGCTAGCATTTCAGTGCCCATAAATTAATCAAATTTTCAATTGGTAAAAAGATGTGTTTACGACCATAATTTTCGGACATTTTCGAATAGTTCTTCTTTGTTAAGTCCTACAGTATCCTCTGATATCAATTTTGTTAAGATACTCATTATGATAACGGAAATAATAATCTGGTTAATATGAACTGCCACCGCTAGATGGGAACACAATGTTCGAAATGCAGTAATTTGAAATAAAAACTTTTAATTAGCAAATTATATGGAAAATTAGAAAAAAATTAAATACAGCGTTGTTATGAAGGGCTCTTCTTTAATTTAAAATCTGGCAAGCTCGATAATATCATCTATGAGCTGAAAAATTATAAAGTATATTTCTCTATATGATAGGTATATGGACGATTAGTACCTCCTTTTCACCGCTACGAGCCGCTAGCATTTCGGTGTCCATAAAATCATCAAATCTTCAGTTAATGAATAAACGCATTTACAGCAGTTGTCTATCTGTTTTCATGTTAGCTTCTTCTTTTACAGGAGTGATAAATATTCTCGATAAATATAATTATTCAAAGACTTGAAAGAAAAAAGGTTTTACAACGTTTATTTGTAAACGTTTAAAGTAGTTTCTTTTTTTCTAGACACGGTATTTTATCTGAATTGTTAATGGAATTCTAATTATTAATTAAATAAACCAAAAATTTCTTGCGCAGTACTTAGCTTGTTATGGTTTTCCAATGATTATTCAGTGGACCTACACTACCGTCTCGTATCAATTTTAATACGATATTTATGATAACAACAAAAATAGTATCTTGATAGGTACTCTTGACCACAACTATACAGCGCAACAACAATCGTAATAAATAATTATAATTAGTAAATGAGGTTGAAAATTGAATAAAAATTTTAAAGTTAGGAGTTTAAATGTAAGATTCATTAAAGAAATGTAATAAAAATTGCAAAAAATAGAGGTTACGAGGATTACACATTTAACTCTTTCTGTTTTTGATACATGGAAGAAGAGCGAACAAACCAGACCATGTTACCGTCTAACCATGGATTTCTGAAGACCACGACCGTTTAAAGATTGATATAATGAAATATATCAATCAAGCCATGTAAAGTAGGTTAGGTTCGGGTTAGACACCCAACGGGAGCATGCAGTCCCCTTAATGGAGCTTCTCCCTACTCGTAACCAACTAACTGTAATTCTTTCGAAGTCATTTATATACTAACTTACTGTACATGCGACCACTTGCGAGAAACATGTAAATAGATTCAACAGCCATCTGTTGAGAAGTAACGCATATAAGACGCAAAGCGCCATCTGTAAAATTTAAATCACTGATATAAAGTTTGATCATTTCAAGATTATATATACATTCGCTCTAAAATGTTTATTTGTTACTTTTGACTGGCTATAAATTAGAGATTAATGCAGTACCTTTGTATAGTTGACTATAATACAATAAATTGTAATTTCGAGCTATTTGGTGGTACCCTTCAACAGTAAAATTTTAAGTGCGAGAAAGTGAGGGCTCAGCACTGCAAATAATTTAAAGATATATAAAGTATAATGTCTAGTCTTATGAGACAGATAGTTCTGAAAGAATTCCAAAAAGACAAACTGTATTTTGACTGCCGGGGTAGGAGAGTTACTTTTCATTGGTAAAACTTTAAATAAAAATAAGTACAATTTTCCGAATGTGGTCTAACCATCACCACAGTCTCCAGATTTAAATTCCATAGAGAATTGATGGGATTAATTAGATCATAATATTTGTACGTCCCCTGTAAGAACAAAAGAAGAACTATAGTTACAGTTAACAGAACAGTGAAGACGTATCATTCAAGATTATTTAGTTAAAATCATTTCAAGCACTCCCGCACGTTTAGAGCATGTAATGAACTAAAGGCACATCCAACAAAATTTAAAATCATTGCAATTTTATTAAAATATATTTGTATATAGAGGAAAAGGACCTCATGTAAAATTGCACGTTATTTTTTTGATATTAAAATTGGGTTTAGTTTTGTTTACAATTCATTATATATAAAATAATAAAGAATAGAATAATTAATTTTACATATTCGTAAACTAAAATATGTAGTTTAAATTATTACACATCAGGAATTTCAACAAAACTATTTGAAGTAAATATATGGAGCAATAATTACACAAGTAGAGGTCGCTATTCAGTAACATCATAGGGTTGCAGCAGGTATGGCAGTTAGGCAAAGCAACAAAAGTCTGAGGTAATTGGTCTGCTCTTATCTTGGCTGCGTTAATTCCTTCTATAAATGTTTATTTCGTCAAACGATCGTCGTTTCTGGATAAAAGACAACTATTAAATAATATCATCATTGTTTCCAGTCGGCATGGCAGTCATGCTAGGCTCCGAAAATTCGAAAAACGTTTGTATGTACTAGTCGAATTTAAAATTTAAAGCTATACCAGATATAGCATAGCAAAATTTTCAGATGTATTTAAGAATAATGTTATTTTGGGGCTGTATTAACACGTGAGTGAGCTTTGTCTCTGACATAATTCATGAAGCCACCATTTTCAAATCTTAGATGATAACATGACCTTTTATTTCTCGTGCGATCGGTATGTCAGGTCGTTGAGTTGAAAGGTTTGTTTCGTGTCTCGCTACTAGCTATAGGTAGCAGCACATATTCCTTTCTTTTCTAAGGATGCTGATTTCTGGTATTGGAATTTTGAAATGTAATAGAACTTTATTAGCTCCTAATGTGTACAAATGTTTATTTGTGTTTTAAAAGTGTGTAAAGCAGCGTAATTTATATTCTAAGCTGAGTTTGTATAGTCGAAGCTATTTTGAAGTTTATTATGTATTATAATACGAACTTCATTAAACATGTTTACACTATTCTGAACTTCAGATATTAAAAACTTTTGGGTTCATATTTTGAATTTTAAGACAATTTTTTTAGGTCATAGCTATAATATAACAGATTTCGCTATTATAGCCTTTAATCAAGTTTGTTGGAATGGTATTCTCTTGACTTGAATCATTACTCTACGATAAAATGTATGTTCAAATTCAATCCATAGTAATACTGTTTAGTAAACATCAGAGTGAAAGTTAATTACTTATTAGCAGAATCAGAAAAGGTATTTAAATGTATCAAGCGAAACTTACTCGAAATTTAAATACCTTAAATTAAAAATGTGCATTGTACGTTAGGAGACTAAAATTAATTTTTACCCGGATTTAGAAGGTTCGATTAAAATTCCCATAAAATTCCTACTGAATTTCAAATATTCGTAATAGGAATCATGGAAGGATTAAGAATTCAACGGGTACATTTTAACATAACACGTATTTTATGTTAATACAAATTTGTTACTGCGAAATTTTACACACGGTTATTCAATCCGTATCAAAGTAGAGTTAAACAGTAATTTCTAATACAAAAAAAATGAAGCGTTCTTCTAAAGTCGCTCTCTGAAATGAACTGTATTCTTTAAGAGATGCAGTTTGAATACAAATTAGTCGTCTAGACATTCGCGAATATCATGCAGCGAGTCGTCGCATACTCGACGTGTATTAAATACAAGAAACCCCACCAGTATCATCTTTTTTTCTTTAATTTCATATTCGAAGCTCCACAGTTATCTATAATTTCTAAACGGTTATCTATGATTCATTTACACCGTCGATTGTGCTGTTATTGGGTTAAAATGCAACTTGCTTTCAGAATCGATTTCAACCGTAATAACGTAACAAAAATTAAAAGATCTACTTGGTAAAATACACAATTCTACCGGCACTGTTGAGTGTCTGCTAACTTTAATTTCCGTAACAAAAATTTAGTCACAATTTAACATTACTGTGACCACCAATGTGACAAAATCTCTGCAAGGTTTTGGTTGGAAAACCATATAATCCGTAGGGTTACTTCGCATTGATTTTGGTGTCGGACGATATGCCATACTTCGACACCAAATTTACACTATAAAACAGACATAGCCTTGGCGTTATAACTTAGATACGCTATATTTTCTCCCGCCAAGTTTCGCTATGGTTTCACAACCAATTCGATGCACCTTACACTTTCACAGCCAACACGGAAAAGAAACATCGCATGCTAGATCTTGCATCAACTCGATTACATTTTGATAACGAAGCTTGCATTACGGGTATCCGCCAATCCCAAGTAAAATCGTGTATGATTCGCGTATTTATGGTGATAAACACCTTGTATCGCTTAAAAGAACGCCATCTTCCTCTGTCCTCTTCACTCTAACCACGTTCTTTTCGTGTTTTTCTCAAAAATCCTCTATCTCTTGTTATAATCTTGGCTAGATAAGTTGTAGTCTTTGGAAGTACAGTAGAACCTCAATTATTGCATGAAAATCTGGTCCCTTGCCCGTCGACCGTGTCTGGCGGGGACAGTGATGCCAATTGCTTGGAAGTAAAAGATTGAAAGCAAAATCTAAAGATCTAAAGGGCAGGCGTCGTGTCACGATGTATCAGACCGATCATGATTGGTCACCTCGATCGTTGCGGAACCTCGGTTCTTGCACGAAGCTTCGGTCTCATTTTTCGCAACAATCGAGGTTCCACAGTACAGCGAGCCGGCCGACTGTTCACAGGGATCCCGTCCGTGTAATTTATCGAACGTGGCCGAAGGAAAGAGCCGCGGATTTTGAGCGGGAAAAATTTATGCGTCGCAACGTGTCGACGGAAACCTTAAATTTTAACGCTGCTGTCGCGCGCTAGGCCCTCTGGCTGTTAAGGACTCTGCGAAGGGGGATTACGACTTGACTGCCGCGAAGCGAGCGCGGAATCACCGAGGGGTGGTCTCTCCTTTCTCCTTGCGGTGGGGAACAGTCGGAGGAGTATGGTGGCGGCGGGGGGCGTGTAGACGTTGCCACAGGAAAAGGTGTAGGGAAGAGGGTGGGTTATGGGGTATAACGCGGCGAAGAACATCCGAATAAAATAATAATAAACCGCGTATACGTTCCAACGCGAGTCGCTTCTTCCTTCCTGATGCTTTGCCCTGTCTCCTCCTCCACCACCCCGACCTGCCCCTGTTTCTGTACCCTGATCTTTCCTTTTCCTGCGTCGTCCAAAACGAACGAGGTAGTCCCTTGAATCGAACCAGCACAATCAACACGTAGAAATTTGTATTCTTTTTCTTATTTTTCCGAAATAAGTGTAGTTTGCCAGGGTAGTTTAACCCTTTGATGATTGCGGCGCGGAGGAGTCGTGTGTCGATCGCTGAGGCAGACTGTTTGTCGTATTGTTATTTTCATTTTGACCAAAATGCATATTTCGTTCAGATAGGTGCCCAATACGTGTTTTGGAAAGAAATATAAATGTAATTGAATATGAATTGTATGTTAGATCAGTTTAGTAAAGTAACGACACGACAAATTTAGAAGACGTATGCATACGCCTTTTGTAGTTAGAAGGTGAAATAATTTTTGCTTGGAAATTCGATACATTCGTTTTCTCGTTACTGATTGTTTGTTGTTGTCTATGTTCTTTTAAATCGTATTTAACTTGTAACTGATGTTGATTTAAAAAGGAAAATAATAACTGACAGAAGGTAATGTAGATCTCGTAATCATCTTTCCAAATTTTAGAAGAAAGCAAATTAGGGTTGCAAAATAAAAATCTCTTTATAGATACTCTGTTTGACTCGACACAATACACTATTATCTTAAATAAAACTAAATAATTTAGAACGAAATAACTTTTGCCATCGAAAAAGGGAAAAGTTTGATACAGAAAGCATGCAAAATATTATCTTTGAAGAATCAATTGTACCCGATGCAATTTCATTGTGAGAGTCTATTTTAGTTAATCACGATAACAGAAGTATGTTATGGTATAGATCAGGAATGAAAAGAATAGTAATTTTTTCAACGATCTTGTTTATTTAAAACGACCATCAATTGTTGTTTCCTTGTTGATGAGATCCTCTGGGGCAAACCTTTCGCCGTCCTGTTTTTTTCATCAAAGAACGACCAAGATGATCGATACAAAAATGAATAATTCATGCATCTCGGCTGGCTGTTTGTTGCAAACGCAAGACCACCCTCGCTGCCGCTGGTAGACTGACTATACGCGAGTGAAACGGGACATTTTAAGGTTCGCGTGACACGGATCAATACAATTTTCTGGGGTTTACGTTGTCGTGAAAGAACGTGAATTTGCCACGAGAAACAGCGACGTACACATCGAAACGATCTCCAAATTGGAAAGAAAGAAAGGACACCGACACCGAGAGAACCTCCTCGTTGTCCTTCAAATCTACGATAAATTTCATTCATGATTTGTTTAAATAACTTCCAACCGTTAACAAAATTCGCGTTAAAATAATAATGGAAGAAGGAAATGAAATTCTAAGAGTTAAGAAGAATCAATTCTGGAAACCATCTACAAATCTTAAGGTACATCAATATGTCCTTCAAATCTACGATAAATTTCATTCATGATTTGTTTAAATAACTTCCAACCGTTAACAAAATTCGCGTTAAAATAATAATGGAAGAAGGAAATGAAATTCTAAGAGTTAAGAAGAATCAATTCTGGAAACCATCTACAAATCTTAAGGTACATCAATATGTCCTTCAAATCTACGATAAATTTCATTCATGATTTGTTTAAATAGCTTCTAACCGTTAACAAAATTCGCGTTAAAATAATAATAGAAGAAGGAAATGAAATTCTAAGAGATAAGAAGAATCAATTCTGGAAACCATCGACAAATTTTAACACTTTATCGTCCGCGTAACTTATTGCACACGCACTCTTGATCGGTTCATTTTGGTACGAATGCATCGCTGATGAATTGATCACAATGATTTTCTTCGAGTAATTGATAGTTTAATATCTCTTTACAGCATACATACGATATCGCTTGAAACAGTCACCTTTGTGTAAGGAAACATTACAAAATTTACAGACTAATTGTAAGCGTGTAAAAGCCGACTAATAGGTTTCCGCTCGATAAAGTGTTAAGGTACATCAATAGAATTAAGAGCATACTGTTGATTAATCTGTAACAAAACGCTCGTACCGAGTTTAGCGTTGATTATCGTAACTTTCGATAAAGAAACAATCGGCAAGGAATGCGAACTGTTATCCTTAATGGCATTAGTCGTCGCTAGACCGCGGACTTTACATGCAAATTCATATGTTTACGAGCACAATTAAAGAAAAGAAACATGAAAAAGTAACTGTTCCGCTCTTCGAACATTACAACATGTGTCTTACTTTGAATGCATCGTATATCTTTGCGTATCACGCTTTCTAACCCACTCAAATTTCTCATAAATACATAAAAATCCACGGTCCAATCGTGCATAACCGTTCACGATTGATTGGTAGCTACCACTAAAGGGTTGGTTAATACCTCTCGGTTCAAACAAAGAACGCGACATCCGTGGCTGAGGATCGCCGCGAGTCACAACGATCAGCCGGGTTCGATTCGCGGATCATATATTTATCGCGGCTCCACGAAAAGCCTGCCCCCCCTGGACGTTTCTTCTACAGGGACAAATCAATGGGGCTGGTTAGGCGGCGGTGGCCGTTTGATGTCAAGGAAGATCTCGACCGGCTCGGATTCAGCTATCTCGACGTCGTCGCCGACGGCGGCATCCTACCGCGATAACGCCATTATGCGAATTCGCGATTTGCATATTTCAGAAAGCGCTGCACAGGAAAGCATAAACAACTCGGGCCCGCTCTGCGCAACGAGAGCGCCGTGGCTTCCTCGTCAGAAGAGTTACACGCATGGAAGATTTACGGAGAGTCCAACGGTTTCCCTTTTCCCTCCCCACTGTCCTTTTTCCACCTCTTTCTCCCGTCTTTCTTCGCCGTCTCCTTTTTTTCTCTTTTCTCCTCTTTCCTCTCTTTTCTCTTTCTTTTTCCTTTTCGGAGGGAACCTCCTTTTGCACTTTGTATTCAGGCATAAATGCATGGTGATGCGAAATGGGAATTGGATGAATACACCCGTTCCACCCCCTCGCAGCGACGATCGTTCCGGGGGTCGGAAGGGGGGGTTGGAGGAGGAAAAGAACCGGTCCAACAGTTTTGCTAGACGGTGTAGCTCGCGGTTTTCGAATCGAATCCCGTGACCGGCTAATCCTTGGACGACCGTCTTTCGACTGATATGTCGCTCGAAATAGACGGAAGATCGTTTGTATACGCGCGTTTAGTTATTCAGCACGGGGTCCGATACCTCGGCAACTTCACTGCGAGCGGTGTACAAAGAATACAGAGTGTTTTTGCTCGTTTTTCTGAGTTTCGCGTGTACACTTGCTCGAATAATCCAGGCGTAGAGGAGCGAGCAACTTTTAACCGGTCGGGGGTCAACTTTACGTTAATGAAATTTTCATTTTGTCTACGACTCTTCTTTCGATCGATAAATACCTGTGTTCTAATTGAGTTTTGTTCTTTTTTCCTTCGACATTCGTTTTATGAAAGGGAATTCCAGAGGTTTGCTTGCTAAACATGCGTAAGCGCAGCGTTGTTAAGAAATGAAACTTGAGGATATGAATTGACCGAAATAGAATGACAAACGCGAATGAAGTATTGCGTTAACGTCGTACTATTGATTCTTAAGAGACAAACCTGATAATTAATCGTGTATCCTTATTCCTGTTGAAACGTTACATTTCGCAGTAACTGTTTACTGTAATACTGTTAAAACCTTTTTGTTTCGTTCAATTTACGGGTCGAAAACACTTTTCACATAAGTAACATACAAAGATACACACATGGGAAAGAAATGAAGTTATACAGGACAAAATAAAGTGACGTCAATGTAATATGAAATTACACAAATGAAATAAATTCAGAATCATAGCAAAGTTTGGCACCACTCAAGAATTGCTACTGTGCAAGGCTTTGTAAAGCGATGTTTTAAATGCATTAACTTTTGGAAGAAACTGACGTTTGAACAGTACTGACAACTGTCCAAATTGAAGATAGGGGGTCACCAACACAAGCAAGGATCGACAATGCAGACGGCATTTTTCTTTAATGGTCACTTATCTGTACAACGTAAAGCGGCAGTTTCGTCGCGATAAGTGGCGAAGCGCGCGAATCCTGCGTGTGCGCGCGGGCGCACGCACGCACGCGTTTACATAAGTAATGTAATTGATTCGTTACAAGCGCTCCTACACGACAGATAAGTTTATCTGCGACGCGCATCGTCGAAACCGGTTAGATAACAAGCGCCGCTACATCATATAATAAGCTTTAATTATTCGAGTAATGAGGCGCATCGTCCTCTTTTAATGACAAATAGCGTCGCCTCGGCCATAAGCTACTGTAAGCCGCCACCGTGCGAGTATGTCAGAATTTCCGGAGGAAACGCGACATCGATTTCCGGTGTCTTCTAGAAGCTACCGTGTTGAACACTTTTTAGTTTATTCCTACCTGCTTCAATGGTAATACTGTTTTATGTTTTAATTGGTTTTATTATACACAACTTTGATTGTTATACAAACTAAATACAACGCGGTGTGAAAAAGGCAAAAACGTAACAGCACACACGAGACAAAAGGCACACGGCACATGGTCCACCGTAGGAAATGCGGGAGCGGCCATTACAAAAGAAAGAAGGAAAACGCTACCACGTGACATCTTTAAACGTCAGTTTCTTGTTTCAACAAATACTGTAGCCTGTCATTCTTTAACATTGAAGATAATTGCTTGAGAAATTATTTCTGGGGATGTAATCGTTCTAGTAGCTTGGCAAGTGTTAACGAGTTTTTAAGTTTTAATGTTAGGGAAAGATCGCTGCAAAAAATTCTGCAAAATCTGGTGACAACATTGACCCCTAATCATAAACTTGTACTTTATTGCTTTGGAATCATCACTTGCTACTAACATTCAGTTCAAACGAATTGGAACAGTTTGTCAAATTCATTGAAATGAACCTCAAACGAACCGATCTTTGTGCAAAGAACATGATTCTCAGAGAAAAGATTCTGAAAGGAATAACATTTATCCAGTGTCTTGACGAGATGTTACGTTAATCATTTAATGAACTCGTCACCCCGGCACATGACGGCGGATACCGTCTCAACTCGAATTTCAATTTTCACGCGACACCGTGAAGGTATCCAGAGGAAAGGGAACATCAAGATCTGGAGAGGAATCAGCGGGAAAGATCTCGAGGAACGAAAAGAAAAAAGCGTTTGCCGTCGAATTCCAACGATCTGGCGGGAAGAAAAGAGGAGGATGATGTACCGGTGGATCCACGTTCCATGCCGGATATTTACGTGTACCCTTGATGGCCGAACTGCTGTCGAACATCGGGTTTTACAGTGTCGAGCAACGGCGTATCGTAGCCATCATCGTGGGCCACAAGGGTCCGGCGACTGGTTACACGCAAGTAGATGGATGAAGGTGGCTAGAATAAGGTGGCGGTTGATGGGTGTAAATTCAAGATACGATCTCTCCCTCCTGTGTCCTTTTCCCAGCGGATTTACCGACTGCTGCGTATTCTGCCCCCTCGGTTTCACTCGGTTTTTAATTATCCCCGAGGAGTCTGAGACAAAGGCGTCGCCGCCGTCGTCAGCCAGGTAACCTAAGGTTGCTCTGCCTCCATTGGTCGGTCGGGAGGACCGCAGAGGCTTGACAGTGTTCCATACTTTTGATATGTAACGTATTGGCGCTTGGGGGCTATGGAATCCCGAGAACGAATTGATTTAATATGTAAACGAAGCATTGAAATCGCTCGTAAGAGGTTGAAAGTCGGAAAATGGAGAACGATAACCGGTACGAGTCGAAAAGAATTTTGCTTCAAGATATTGTCTAGAAGTATTAACCCTTTGCACTTCGTTGTCCCCTCTCAGGGGACATTAGAATTTATTAGTGATTCCGGGGAATCAACTTATCCCAGCAACTTTCTCAAAAATGCATGTTTCTGTGTAGTTTTCTACTAAAATGGCGCAAGATATCAAATCAAAATATGGTACAGTTACCAAAATATATAAAAAGAATTGTGATTTCGAAGAACCGAAAATACGTCTGTCCAATACGTTCGAGATGACGCCGAGTGCAAAGGGTTAAATAGAGAATTTCGAGTGTAAGGTGTAATTCACAGAATGGAAAATTGATTTACCGCGCGAATCCGTTGATAGGAGTAACGATATAAATTAAAGGGTTAAGCTGGGTACTAGGAACAGCCGGTAACGGAATTGTTTTGCAATTTAGATTTCGCCGTGAGATCGGCGTTGTTCTTAGAGTTTCGCTAGAACACACCGAAAGACGTTCCCGGTCGGTCGACATTATCATTTTAATTGCTTCGTTTTGTGTCAAATCTTTTTTGCCCGATCCTTATCTCCGCGTCGGGACAAATTAGCACCCCGACTGTGTGCGTTCGGTTGGAACCTGTTCGCTGGAATTTGCAAATTACCTTTTCTGCCGCCTCGATATAAAGGACGCCGGACATTCGGAATGGCGCGAGCGCGCCTTTTACTCCGGCGATCCTGCGCCGCGTGTTGCAAGTACAAATGAGCGAATTCATGTCCCGAACGAGTCTCGACTCTTGCCCCGGATGCATGTTAAGGAAGAGCACCGGTCGGTTTTGCAACTGGAAGCGTCGATGGAACGCTACCGGACTTCTATCGGCATGGTCCGTTGGTAAAAACTTCTTCTTTACGGCGGCTGTGCTACTTGTTAGTCATCGAGAAAAACTTTGCAATCGGCAGCTTTGAACGCTTCCGAACCCTCGCGATGTTATTTTTAGTAAAAAAAAAAAAAAAAAAAAAACGAGAAAAGTAGAAACACTTCTGCCAGGAATAACTTTAGTCTTTCGTCGTTTTAATAGGAAACTTATTTACAGTTAATTTATGTATGACACGATATCTCTACAACACGATTTCGCTCTTACACGTTTAAGCAATTGTAAAATTTCCTTGTGAAAAGCAATAGGGAAGGAAATAACTATTAAAATACACGCTTAGTATGTGTATGAGTAGGTGTAATAGTCTGGTAAATATTATAGTTGTGCAAAACAAAATTGTGCCTACTTTTATCAGCTTCTGAAATCTAATTTTGCTTCCTGTTGTTAGTAATTTATAGTCTCGTATAACACGATTTCATATAAAACGGCACTTTCTTTGAAAGGTAACTGTGTACCGTGTTGCACGAGGGCTGGACAGTACACGTATAGTATCTCCAATCATTCTTTGGCTGTTATTCCAAGGAAAACTCAAGAAAAAATCCACCAAAAATCCTCAGTACTCAATTTCCCCTTTTTCCGTGCATTTCTCTCTTCGGTTCGGTGATGTTTGACCGAAGTCCATACATGGTATCCAAGGATTGACATTTTCGCTGCCTACTGGGCCGAAAGCGCTGCGGAAGTGATGAATGGCGAGGGCAGGTCTTTTGAAAGCGGTGATCTTTTCGACCGAGAGGGGTACACGAAAGACACAAAGCGCCGCTATCCGCACCATCAGTGTCCGATACCAGGCTCAGGTGACACGCTTTCTAAAGAGGTATCCATGCTGCCAGTACCTTTATTAAAGCGAAGACAAGACCCAAGCCCTGACGCAGAGCCAGCCGATGACAGAAAATATTTACAGCGTCATCTTACCTAGACTGGGAGCTTTCCTGGCCATCTTTGGCGGCGCCAGCCTCTCCCCTTCGAGGAAATTATGACCATCGTTTGCTTTTTCCCCAGTTATAACACACTCCTCGTCCCTGTATTCCAGTTTGTTTATAAACCCATAACTTTTCACTGAAACGCAGTTAGAATACGATTGGCGGGGTATACTTAATTAGCGATATTTTTGACGTTGTACTTAATTTGGGAACGGATTCTCAGGTGCACGTTCGAACGACAGTGCTGTTACAATTGCAAGCGATTAACTAAACCTTCAGAGGCTTACTGTATCGCCTACCATAAGTCCAGTTTACCGGGATTACGGTGAAGAGTGCAGCGCAGAGGGAGGGATTCCGTTCGTTGAGAACAAAAGGAAGATCGTTTGAGGTCACGATAAGCCTATTGCGACAATTTCTGTCGTGGAAGGTGGCCATTATGGCGCAGGACAAGTTTGAAGGGATTATCTACCAATTATCGCTGCCTGTAAATCCTCTTTCTCATGCGACCGGGTCCGTTCTTCGGGCGATTCGTTTATTTTGATGAACGATAACGTTAACGATAACGTTACGAGCAAAGCTGGACACAGTCCGCCAGGTCTAGCGGGATCTAAAAATTATGCGATATTCGCCGGGCCATGGATAAGTTCTGTTGAACTCGACGGACTCCAGGAAGTTCCGGTAACCATGTAGGCGAGTGGACGATCAGATTTCCTGACGGCGCGGCGGTTAATTACGACATTCGTTAATTCGATCCGCGATAGCGGCAAACGAAGAAAAGTGGGATACGACAAACAACTCCTACGAGGAATAACTTTTCATTTCCTACTTAATGTCAATTATTTGGTTAGAGAGCCAATTAACTCGGCTCTCCTCACGAAGCGAGCCGGAGCGAGCGACGACTGGGCTCGATCAACGAATCGAAGAACGTTTCCTATTCTGCTTACGACTTAATTAATGCGAGCCTCGTCGTTTCATTGTTCTCGATATTTGCATGAAACCCCCGGCCCTTGTTGCTAAATTATACGCTGTATCTGCTCAACCATGCCGATGCATACCGTACGTGCAATTTTCTATTGTTCGAACCGTCGCGTCGCGGCGTTAGATGCGTTTATTAAAATCTCGTCTCTGCCCGAGCCTTCAATTATGAACGCAGTTCCCGAAATATCTTCCAACGTTTAATTTTTGTCGTGTTTCTAATAATTTTAACAGTATTTTTTAAGGTGACGGTGATAATTAACAAATTATCAGCGAATTAGTTACTTGCACTTGCAGTAAAGTAATCGAGCAGATGTCTTTTTCACGAAAATTCGCAGAAAACTTCAAAAAATGTGCCACTGAAGATTATTGATTAATGTTGCTAGTGAAAATTCAATAAAACTGGATAATTGGGTTAAATCGGCCATTATTATTTCTTTTTGATAGCAGCTATAACATTTGACTCACTTCTGATACTAAATTTATTACAATTTTACCTATAAAATGCATAACAAACATATTTAACCCTTAATTACAAACATGAAGTCGGACAGACTCCATGATAAATATTAGCAATCATTGTCCTCATCACAAATGTGTCTGGAAGTTGCTACTATGTAATATTTAAGTAACCATGAAATATTTTGCAATAAAAATGCGTAACACATACTACGCTCCAATTCTACATAATAAATTAATGTCACACATTTTTATTCATATTAAATTTAGATTATATTGTTCATACTAAATTAATGTCATATACAATGTATTTCAATCGGAGCCTAATAAAATTCGTGTCCATATTAGTGTCAAAAACTTTGATGTCTGAGGTTATAGACTAACCCGAACCGCAAAGAAGCATCGTCTTGGAGTAACAAATTAATTGCGCATCCCTCATGATAAGTCACAGTCCAAGCGGATTAAAGTCTCCAAGACACTGCTAGAACACTGTGTCCACGTCTCCAAGACACGGTGTCAGGTCGAAGCATCTGTGAATTCAGGCGGACGCATCCGGGTTCGATCGATCCCCCGATACGGAGAATCATCCAGGTTACAGGCAACGCGCGTGCCCGCGATAACGAACGCGTAAGGGGGCTGGCGAAAAGAAAAACCGGCGGAATCGTTCGTTTAGTCGGTCGTCCCTCATCGTTTGTTCGCCTGGGTCCCGTTGTCAATCGTCCAAACGAATTTTCGACGGTGGACGCAAAGAGCTCGGCCCCCCGCCGGGGTATCGGTTACGCTTAAACCGCGTTTAGGACCGTCGAAAGCCGGCTTTTCGGGGCCCCGACAACGGGGTTGTCGCCGTGACGGGCTCAAAGAGGCCTCAAATCACCTGGTACGATCGCTGGGACATTTTTGTTTCCGAGCGTTCATTAGCGGAATGTGGGAAATGATCGTTTATGGATGGTACGGATCTGAGAAGGAAACGGTAGGTAAAGAATGTGTAAGCGGCTGCTTTTCGGAAATCGATGTTTACATGGTTACGCGATCGGTTGTTTGAAGTGTGGAGATAGAGATAAGAAGCATTAAGAGTGATGCACGATGAGTTACAATCATCTTCATCTATTATAAGAGAATACGCAAGGAATTGGGTGAACAGAATAGAGTAGAATAGAATAGAGTAGTTCTAATTATTCGAGAAAAAAAGGAATTTAAAAGGGAAGAAAGCCTTCAAAATTGTCCGAAAGGGATATAAGATTTTCCGAAAGCTACTTCGCCCTAGGTGCCGGTAATAATCGTGAAACAAAGCAACGCGGTAGAGGCGTAGGTAATTAAACTGCTTGGAAGTTCGCGAGGTCGAAAAATAGAGGAATCGAGTGGCCATCGCTACTTGCGTGGCCCTATGGCGAAGGGCCCGAGAGACGGTGGCGCCAAGGAGATCCGTATCTTGGCGCGGGGCACCGAGAAAGGGCCCCCGGCTGCCCCTCCACCAGCGGCAGCCCTCGTCAAAGATAACATCTGATTCCGAATCATCCGTTCGCTCGTGTAGGCTTCCATGTAGCCCGACTCGTTTTCTCGGGCCCCGGTACGAATGTCATCGTGTTTGCTTGTTACAAGCGGAACGGGGCCCCGAAAGCGGGCCCGGGCCCCCCTCCTGCTCCCGTCCGCCCCACCACCACGTCGGGCCACTTCGTCAGCGCCGAATTAACGACCGTGCCGGTCCACGGCAGCATACTACGGGAACGAGATCGAGATTAATTGCGCGCCATGAATCGAAAGAAAAACCCCCGATCGGCTGGTCGCGTATTCAAGACCGACTGTCCCTTGGAGGCTTCGTTAATTTATTAGTTAATTTGGAAACGCTTAATATGCCTCGCGGAGAGACTTTGGTTGAGGACTGGTGGAGGTACACGATGAAGTTTCATTTTTTTTCGAGATTCAATTGGAGTGAACCTCGTGTGGAGGGGGTGCTTCGATGGTAGATCGGTACACTTAGTATTTGATTCAAAAAAAGGTACTTAGATGGGCCTTAAGAAACAATGAACAATAAACGCAGTTTTTCTATATTCTATATTTCATATTTCTCAGAAGTTTTCTGTATTCTAAGCTTCAGATGATATAATATTACTTACATCTTTATTGTTAATCATTGCTTAAAATTGTTCCTTATTTTTGTCAATTAATATTTGCATTCTTTCTTCAGTTTGCTTTTTTATACCGCTTTAACCTGACACTGGGCACAACTACTTCAATTGTAGCGTAATTACGATATATTATTATTAATAATAATATCGTCGTTGTACTCTTGTGTCTTTCGGTAACGGTCAACGTATTATTTGACGAAGGTGGAACGTTCAGACGGGGGTCGAAAAAAGCTTCGTAGACGCGGCCGACAAAAAGCGAGCGGTGCCCGAAAAAATCAAGCATTTGTATTCCGCGGAGATTTTTCAACGGCGACCGGACAGTTTTCTCATTTCGTTTATGGCCGGCCGTAACATAACTCCGAGACCTACTACCGCCGACCGACCATCGCACAAAAATTTCGACTGACGAACCACGGGATCAGACACGGCTTCGCGCGGGCGGAATGGAGTAGCATCCTGCCAACACTTTGCCAAGTAAGGACATTGTTCTGCTCGTTAAACTTCATAGATGATTATTCAACACGAGATTAACCGTTTTAAGATAAACGAACACGGTATTTCTTCAATCATACCCCCGCAAGTATTTTAATAGCGCTGTCTTTATAACGTGGGACCAATAGGTCCGGATGGGTCGATGGGCTCAATTATTTCATTAGGATTCACACGGACCCTATCTGTATTCGAAGTTTCTCAACTCTAATTACCATCCTACAAATGGTAAAATAGTCACTTTCAGTAATTCTAGTATTCCGTATAGGGTTTCACGAAAGAACTAGTGTTAACCCTTTGCACTCGAGAGGTGACTGTTAGTCGTCTGATGATACTAACTTCAAAAATTTTCGAATTCGAAATATTTACTAAGATTCGCCTATATTAAACGTCATTTAATTCAGTTAAGTGATTTACTAAACTTCACCTGTATGATTGTTTAACCTCTGAGCCTCCCTAGTAAACAAACTAACTAAAGTCTGAAAATTCGTGAAACTATCATTTGGTCGCCAACAGTCACCTCTCGAGTGCAAAGGGTTAAGTTTATTCGAAGCTACGAAAAACGTTGTGCAGTAGATGGTAAACGAACAAAAAAAGAGTGAATTTCATGAAAATTGTCAGAAGTGTCGTTCAGCGTCCCTGAAACTCATAACCTGAAATAGTTACGATATCCTGAAAAACATCAACCCTCTTCTATATACCTAACCGTTTCGTTTTTCATAGCGAAAATTATTCAAAGCCGAACGAAACCTTCCGTTTTCGAAAACGAAACGGCCAGTTCCGAGCGGCGTGGCTCGAACCGGAGACAGGTTCACGCTAAATGGCGGTCAGACGAGGCATGTCGCGCCCCACGGGGTTCCTGGTCAAAGGCGCCGGCGAGCCTGCTAACCCCTTCCATCTCGACCGGCCCTGTCACCCCTTTTTCCTCCGCTGGCATTCGTTTTCGGGCCCCCGGTATGCGACCACGATATTCTAATGGCGTCAGCGGTTGCGTTGCACGGCTGCTCCTCGCGGAATAGCTTGATTTTTATCGAACAACGAGCTGACGTTCATAGAACCTCATCCCTTTTCATTATCAGCCTGGAAAAACGTCCACGCGCAAGAAGGAAAACGTCTGACGCGATTACGTCAAAGTTCTGTGACAGGGGATGCAATACAGTGGCTCCAAAAAGTGTTCGTACACTGTATTATAAGAAAATTCATCTGCTTCTGAAATTCTGATTTTAATGAAACTTTATGTGTGCACAGAGCATGGTGTATCCTGCATGGAGCAATTCTTTCGGCGGCAAAATACCTTTTAAGGGGGCTGATAACGAATCTTAAAGTTTTAACGATTTTTCACGCTTTGAATACAAGCTTTTTTGTGTTCTTTTTTTTATGACAGGACGATAGAGCATTAAAAATTAAACATTTTCTATTTGAAAGGTTTTGCTTCATCAAGTACCATTACAAAGTTATCTTTAAAAAATGAGAGAAAACTCAGAAACTTCAACGCTGGTTTCACCCATTTCAAATGGCATTTAGATGAAAAGAAGAGATTAATTTATACGTGTACTATTACGGTCTACATACCCACAAAGTTTTATTAAAAACTTCTATCAGACTCAGAATTTCAGGGTTAAACAAATTTATTTGTGACATAGTGTACGAATACTTTTTAGAGCCATTGTATTTAGTTAGCATAGAAATTCGTAATATAGGGTTGTATAAAAATTTGAAGAGGCTCGTAAATCTTACGAAGGTTTGTATTTATTAGAGGAACATTGAATAAGTTTCGTGCTGCGGGGGTTAAGAAGAATTTTTGAGGATCTCCTATTGCCAGGGAAGGATGGAATTTTGTTTGTTACACGTTCAGCTTTAACTTTAGAAATGGTGGAAAGAAAAATCAAATTTTTTCCACGAGTATGTTTTGTTAAGTAAAAACAGTCGTTCGAGTTATGATTATTGAACAGCATCAATTTTTATAATTACAAGTAAACAAAGCAATACAAGATGGCCCATCGGAATATATACTTCAGCACTTCAGAAGCTGAGTGGAGAGTTTTTCAGACATAAATTTGGTATTGGTAGAGGTTTATCGAGGCAATTTATAAATTGGCTTCCGTTCCAACGTTCCTTAGGCACCCAAAAATGATTAGACCTCTGTGGATGGGCCACCGTTTATTCAAACCGCCTGCTTCTACGAACGAAGAACGAATTAGTATTTCTGCCCTTTCCTATCTTTATTAGATAGCATATGGTTAGCTGAAATTTCATGAATTCTTATTAACATAACGTCGACGTGCACCTGCTGCTCAACGAGAAACCTAAATCGTATATAGAGCAGTTCTCCAATGATTGGGTTGGAACTTTAAAATTGATATCTTTTTCCGTTGATCAATACTGGCGACAGATCTTTCTCGTTTCAAGAAAATGTACTGATGACAAGAGAAATACAAGAATTGTATAAATTAATTTTGATGCTACCAATGACTAATACGATTTTTAATAAAACATATGATAATTCAGCTCTTTTGGTTTCTCCAAACTTTTTACATTCTTCCCATCATTATTGTCCTATAACATGTTTAACTTCCACTCCTTTAAAGCAAACAAAACGAGCTAATAAGAGTACCTACAACTCGCAAACAACAAACTGCATCCCTTCTCACTAAATTGATCGTCAAATTAATTTATTAATTTCTTATCGAAACAACTGTTTACTCCTTCGTGACCGTCAAAATCAATTTTCCTCCTCTGTCACAGGAACTACGTATGAGGTCCGAAAACAAAACGTGTCCAACAAACCAGGACAAATGCGCCCGATACAACTCACACTCCAAAGAACCCCGGCTCGGTCGTTTATCGGCGAACCCCCCTTTATTTTTTCGTTCTCTAAGGATGAGCCTCGATTTTATCTGAAATCGATGGTTTCGTCGCGCGTCCCCGTCTAGCGGGTGATCCAGAGGCAGCTTTTTCTCGAGAGGGCCGACACATAAATACGGCACGATTAATACGCGGCCCACAAATCCCAAACAGGCCATAGTTTATTGTCTGATACATCTGCGGACCATCGCGGGGCATGTGTAATAAAACGACCGCGATGTTGCTCGCGCGCGCGCACCTTATCTCGAAGGCTGACCAGATCGAATGTGTGACAGACTGCCGACAATATTACGCATTCCTAACCGTCTATGAATTCGCCTAGGAGTTTCCCCACCCTCGCGTCACTCGGGGTAAGCCTGGTCTATAGCTAGGGAGCGTCTCTTAAGGGTGATACTTCGATCTTCCACAGTTTATCGCAACCATGACGAATTTGTAAGCCGTTATTTGGTTGGTTTTATTATGTAGGATGCCACGGTGGGTCACGCCCTTCGGGTTATTGACGCTGGGGTGGGACAAGGGTGATTAATTTTTTTGACGTTTAGGGTCGGGAGCCGCGGACGATGAGATTTCGTGGATTTTGGAAATTGGGAATCGGTTACACGGATGCTTAAGGGAAAGATTGGGATGTGGAGGGTTAAGGAAAATCTTTGATTTGTTAGGAAGGAATTTGTGGTATTAGTGAGGGGAGTAATTTGTGGGAATTGATGAAATACGTTTCTCTTTGTTTCACGATGCTGTTCAAAATTAATGTCTTTTCTTTTTTAATAGAATGTTCAAAGATTAGCTTTATTCGTTATTTCTGCATCGACACACGATTTAATATTTTTCTTAATGTGTTATTAACTATGGTAATTAAATGGAGGGGTGTTTTTCTTTGTTGTAAAAGGAAGCAAAAAGAATTTCAACTTTTCCCTCTAAGATGGATAAAATATGGCACCTGAGGCGTCGGTTTCATCTCTTCGATCTTTGCAGATGCTCGTTCCCTTTCTCTCAGATCGTTGCAACTTCAATACAGAGTTGATTTATCGTTCACTTGGTTCACCCACGTCTCGTTCGTTCTAATTGCAAACCCAAGAAAGGAATATTTCCTGGTGCACACCCCTTGGTCTTTCCACCTGCCTGCCAGTGGTCCATGTGATGCTCCTGCGAGATACCAAATGCAAAGATTTACCGTCAACAACCAAATCATGTGATAAAC
Organism: Tetrapedia diversipes; assembly: GCA_033822845.1. Lineage (NCBI taxonomy): Eukaryota > Metazoa > Arthropoda > Insecta > Hymenoptera > Apidae > Tetrapedia > Tetrapedia diversipes. Next base: position 72,055 of record JAOPTO010002408.1, on the reverse strand, counting down.
ACAAGGAAAACATATCTTTTGCGTTGACTATTTTTACTTTTTGAACAACTAAGAATACACGTCTCAAAGGAAACCTACTATATTAATAGATTAGAAACTTTTATTTTGGCCACTGAATCTATGTCTGTGGTATTTTTTAAAAGTTAAAAGTAAATATAGCAAAATTGTAACTTCATAACACAAATATTTTGTTTGCCTTAGAAATTTCTATTTCTTTTGGTAAACTTTTGTTCATATAATTTCCTACAAAGGCAAATAAAGTAAAGAATACATATTTACTATTCAGTACTTAATGTTGTTTCGCAATTATACCGATCTATAAATGAGTCGTTTATAGACCGAAGCGATAAACCATGTTCCCAAACTATAATTAAATTTTGGTGTCAAAGTTCTCGACCGAAGCTTAACCTTTTATTTGCCTATCGGTTTGCAAATTAGCAGCTGAAATAATCCTCGCGTCAACCTTAACCACGAAAGCTTCTCGATACGCTCTAACAGTAAACTTCAAATTGGTATCCTGCACCCGAGCGGCATTCCAACTTAAGCGTGGTTGTCGAGCGCAACTTCTAACGCAGATTCGGCGTTTCGATACCCGATACTCTCTTCGTTGCTGGCTCACCAGCGGTCGTTTCTTCCTTCGACAACCTCTAATTACGCAAAATAAAAATGGTCCCAGGGGTCGTTTCCGCGATCGGCATCGAGAGCTTACCTTTTACGATTTCTGGGACGCGAGCGCGTCGTTTTCGTGGTCGTTTCCGTTGGAATCCGCTTCGCGGCATGTCCGTGAGCGAGGATAGACGAGCAGTACGCACGACGGACAGATGAATCGAGCGAAGCCCCGCGAGAAGCCTCGGGGAAATGGCCGAAAGGACGGCCTAATGGACAGCGCCGTGGTCAATTAGCCATCCCGGCCGTACTCGCGGTTATTAATAGCGGATCGTGATCCGGTGAGATTGAGATCTCTAACGCGAAACGGAGGGCCGCCATTATCGGGGCGCTCCAACGGCTGAAGCTTGTCTTGGGAACGTCTTCCTCGGAAGGACTGCAGAACTTTGAATACTTAAACTTCCGGGGTAAGGTGAAACGAAGGTAAATTTCTTTATTGGTACGAAGAGATGATTGAAAATTGAGCTGCTGTAGAATGGTACTTCATAGTGTGATATTGATATTGTTTGATAGTGTTTCGTCACTGCGTGTTACACATATGAAGACACGTTTAGAAGTGTATTTTAGTTGATCAAACGTGTTATTTGCAACAACGTGTAATAATAATTACATTATAGTAGAGAGTTATGTTAATTGAGATGTATCATCCAGTTTTATCATAATCGTCAATAGTACTTGAGATAGGAAAGAAAATGATTATTTATAGGAATTTAGCACAGATGGGATTATTCATGGTAGTTTGGAGAACCATTTTTGGTACTATTTGGTGTGTCATAATCAGTTAAAGCTAGGATAGAGCCTCGGTGGACCACCAAGGAACTGCCACGCCCCCAATGGTCACATTTTACCCACGCTATTTAACCTGATGCGTGCACGTTTCTACCCGCGTGAATGCCTAAACAAAATGATAATTTTTAAAAAAGCAGACCTGAATTAATCTAGCTCTCCAGTGTAGAAACACGAGGAGAAGAATGCTCGAAGAAAAGAAAGATTTATTCAAATGTAAACCTCATCTGTTGAGGATTGGAGTACCTTTTTTGATTATTCAATTAATTAAGAAGAAAGATATTACGAAGAATGCAACGATTGAATTTTGCTATAGGTATATCGAATAATTCGCCACCTATACAATATTCGAAATGAATGCGCACAGCTTCATTATAGAACTGGGCACCGATAGAGAGGATCACCGATACGTGTGTAACTGGCTTAACGTGCGAACTAGCCCCGGGTGCGGGAGAATGAGAACAAAAAAGCCGGGATTCAAAGAGGGGTTGGAAGGTAGGAAGGGGTGTAGTCGCAATGGCGGATCGCAACGGTGACTCGTGGCTTCGTCCAAGGATCAAGAGGCGTGTCACCGGGGGTGAAAGAAGCGGCGTCGCGTCGACAGGATAATCGTCGGGTCAACAGCAGGAAACGTGGAAGAATCTTCCGATTATCCTCATGGCTTCCGGTGACAGTCTTCTCGGGCTAGAAAGCTTGAAACAATTCTACTTTTCTCTCCTCTCGCGTGTTTTTTCTCATTCGACCGAAAGTAGTCGAGTTTTCGCGTTTCTTAGTAGTAAGCGCCAAGGAGTTCGGAGGATACTGAGGTTAGGTTGAGGGGGATATTGATTTCTGATTGGTTTAGTGGGTGTCACAGTTTGGTTGGTATAAGTGGATAGGGGCGGGAAATTAGAGGGAGCTCGACGGTTTCGTTTTTGGCTAATTAATTTGAAACGAACTTGGACTTCTCTATGGACCTGGACGATAGCCAAACTTGGCCTTCTTAGGAGCCAAGTTTCTCCCCTTCACGAGTTCATTTTCGAGTCTCCGTGTACTTAGTGGTAACCGTGATTTTCGCTAATTATGGCCACTAATTAAACGGCTGGGCTTTTTGCGTTAGCTTCTTAAAACTTTCACGATTTTGAAAAGATTCTCCTTATGACCAATACTTGTGGTATTGATGTCTGTAGATTATCGTGTCACGTGTCGTGTACAATACTCTAGCGTCTCTGCCACCGTTCGAATAATAATTAAAATAAAATGCGGTAAAAATAAGTTAAATTACAAATTCTTCTTATCTGTAGCTGTATATTTCATTTTCTTTGTCGGTTATGTCTATTGGTACTAATGTTTGTCCGACCTGTGTTATAGCATGTCTACTGTTTTCTTTGTATTATGTCATCAATTGAAATATCAGTATAATATTAAATACTATAATGGTTTCTTCGCGCGTTTACTTTATAATTTTCTTGTATACAAAAGTATGGTCTTATTTTGAGTTAGCTTCTGTTAATATTTTTCTACACCTTAGATCTTTCTTTCTGTCGTTGTCACCGTTCTGTGTTTCATTTTCTACCAATAATTATTTTCGAATTTTGAAGCAACACATTGAATCTTTCAAATACTGTGGAATACATTTCTGAACTCTTCTTTCTGAATATTTCCTTAAGTTTACTTTATGTCGGACTAATCGATCTGTAGTTTCGTAAGGATTGATCTTTTAATACTTATTACAAAACGTAGAAAACATTTTTCAACTCAGTATTCACATCTTAACGATCATGCTTCTAAATATGAACTGAAACGTTTTAACACGAGTAAAGAATAAGATTGACAGCAGCTTAGATTGTCTTTCTACAACACGAGCAGCCTTTCCAAACTTTTATTAAAATACGAATATAAAGGAACGTCGACAGCTTTGCAACAAAGAACCATCACGATTGTACGACGTGACAGAAATGGACGGGAGATCGACTCACCACGGGCGACGAATTCGCGGTTGAGGGGACGGGACTGTAACCGGCAATTCTGCGCGATTTTTATGCGCCTCCGCTTGAGTCTCGGTCCACCTCCTCGTTTTCTAAGGTAGCATTTCTCGGTTATTCCGTGGAAACGAGATAATCGGACCGTTGCCACGACCGAACGGTGACCGATCCTCGTAAAACTGCTTTCTGGGCCGTTCGCGGAACAGCCATCGAACAAGCAGCTACCATTTTATTTTTCAGTTCTTTTCTTTCTCGACGAATTTGCAACATTTATCGGTCATTCGTTAGATTCGTGATCTCTAGACAATTACAGCAAAATTTTAGATTTTCTTCTGCTTGTTTTTCCTGTCAGAAACTTTTCTTTCGCCTCTGCGAACCACTGGGTGTTACAAGAGCTAATCATAATGTCGGTATCTCATGAATATTCTAAGTTCGAAGGTGTACCGTGGTTAGGGGGCACGGTTGCACGTCCGGGAATGTGGATTTTGATTTAATGACAGGCCCAACCGCACGTTCTGAACCGATGATGTAACTCCTTCCAGCACTAAAGGAACATTCTCCATTAAACAGAATGATTCTCTCATTCCCACAGTTCACTCGTGCTCCATAAAATCGAATAGGTACTTTTAAAACTGACTAAATCCTCCGAGCCTCGTGCAGTTGTATTCATATTGGATAGGTTGAACATTTCCTCCTTCAATCTGTCAGACCACCCAACGCGATGCTTCGTGCGACTTTGATTTTGTGGGAATAATTAGTCGTCAAGCACTCTATGATCGTTAAACGAGCCTTTGCAATTAATAATGGATCATTTATTTATTATCTGCTGCGCAAAATAATTGCGATAGTTTTCGAAACATCTATTTTTTTTTGGTCAAATTTTCAAAATTTTCGAATTTCCTTTAACCGTGATACTTATATACATTATATAAGCTACTTCGAAGACTTTTCCTAATTTTAATAATACATTTTTCAGTTTCCTTCAAGTGATAATTTTATAACACTTTTCTGAACTTTATAATGGAAATTAAAATGGAGATATAGCAAGCAGTAAGCTTAATGGAAAAACATATTAATACTTTAAAGCAATCTCTATAACATTATCAAAACCATTCGATAAAGATTTTCTTAATCAACTCATCTCTTATTTTGAAGAAAATTTCTTTACATCATTTTCCCCTATACTTGTTCCTTTTGCACGTCGAATCTGTTCACGAATTTCGCAAGCAGTAATTTTCTAGGTCGGCGGAGCAGGGTGTCACGGAACACCGCAGAAAGAGAAAGGCTCGTGGGGAGCGGAAGGCGCCGCGTTAATTTCACTTCGAAAAATCGTAAAATGCAAATGAGCGATCTTCGTGGGTACGGGGCCCTCGATTGGTAAATTGCGAGAGGAGGCATCGCGCGCGCGAGCGCGCACCCTGGCGCCCAAGGTGGTCGAGTAATTTTGCTTGCTCCTCTCCCCTCCACTTTCTCCTCTTCCTTTTTTTTCCACGGGCCAGCGCAAAAAGAAGAAAAAGGAGAACGAACGAGAAAGAAGCGAAGAAACCGAGGGTGTGAGGGGGATGGAGAGAGAGCGTGCGCTTCGCCATTCACCAGAGAGGAGTTTGGCTGCGGGATATAAAAATGTGTTGATTATATGTTACCGCGGTACCTCGAGCCCGTGGTGTCGTTAAGAAAACACACGACCTGCTGATCCAGCGAGTCGTTAAACGGTGAGATGTTCGAGGCTCCGCCATTAGCCGGATGACGCCGGTCACCGGCCACCGGCCACCACGACGATTATGGGCACGATAACGACGCCGGCGATGACGTTTGCTCCTCTTCGCGCCGGGATCGCGACTTTCGAGCGAACATCGTAGGTGGCGGATGGTCCAGAGTCACGTTGGTATTAGCGTGGGACTTGGAACAAGCGGGAAAACTTTTTAATGTTCGAATTGGCAATTGTTGTCGAAGAACATATTTATACACTTTCTGGTGGAAAATTATGGTGAATACTTTATTATGAATAATTTTTGTTTTTTGTATGACATTGTGCAATGTTGATAAAGCGAATAAATCGATTTTGTCGTTTATATAAAGCTCAATTACTTTTGAATGTTTACATAGCCAAGACTGTAGAGGATCATAACAATGAACTGTACTTCAATAACAATAACCCCATAGATTGTAATTCTGCAATCTGTCCAAAAGATTTGTTGGCTGCTTAATCTTCTCAAATTTTTCCAAAATTCAATCGACGTATTCCAAATTAATAACATTCTACTTTTAAGAAACACCACTCGTGGATGACGTGTGACTCCAGGAAACTCGCGAGGATTCACCATCAATTCAGATGGAGCTAATGAATCGCGAGAGGGCCGTGGTCGTGGAGGCCCCTGGGGCCCGGATGTGGGTCCTACGTCCGTTCTAGGCCCGTCTGTGTAGCTGGATGAGTCGAAATAAATAAAAGGCAATAAGTGCGGGGCCCCGCGCGCGAAACCCGTCATTACACGAGGCGGGCCCGGCTTGTTAGCCCGCCGGGGCCCGCTAACCATATTCAGCCGCTCATTCAGCGCCCCCTCTCGCAGGAGCGCTGGCGCCTGCGCCGTTAAAATTGGCCGAAATTCGAAGAATCCTCGACGTATCCGTTCTGACTTCGTTCATCCCTCGCGCAACACGCCCCCTCCACGCGCGGATTTTTCTCCTCGGGAAGGCTACGCTTTAGGGGGCCCGGTCCGTGGGCCCGTGTGATGCTCATTGATAATTTGCCGTGCTAACCTGGCACCGGTTCTGCCTCCTCTTCCTTCTTTCTTCTCGAGCGCTGCTTCTTCTTTTGCTGTTACTTTTTGTTTGCTGCTTTTTCGTTTTTGTTGGTTGGCAGGTTCGTTCAAGAGAAGCTTCTCGGGTTTGTGAATGGAATGGATCACAGGATCCTCTTGGCAGGAATTTATTGGTATTTTATTTGGCGATCGTACTGGCAGATTATGATTGCGCCGAAGTTACCGAGAAGGTTGATATTAAGGCAATTTCCACTCCCAAGAGTGGTCTTTTGTTTATTGGAATGGGAAGCGGAACACGTATCCGACCCGATTATCCGGCTTATTCAATTTACGACGATCGAGTCGTGTTTCTACATGCAAATCGGCCCCGGCTACCGTGCCAACTCGTGCCCCCTTCCGTCGCCGATTCGAAAGCGGCCGTAAGAATGGCCGCGACAAATCAACGGTCTCTGGCTCCCGCTTATTCACGCTCCTCTGATTCGCGGAATGAGGTAGAACTTCGTATTTCCGAATAGAGTATCATTGTGCAGCAGAAATTTTTTAATAATTGCTTACTTATCTTGAACTTGGACTACAGTCTTTGTAGTTCTAAAAATCTTGTTCAGTAATTTGTTCGTTCATCGAGTTCCTTCATGATCCTTAATATTTTCTATAGATCAAACATTCTTTTTTGTACAAATAAATACCAATCCTTATGTTATCGTTTACTAAATTACTCTGCATGTATAATTTAGTACCTCAATCTCTGACACTATATCCTCTATGCTAAACAGATGAATACATATTCCCAATTCATTGAATAGCATTTTACCGCAATACAATTTCAAAATTACACCATTTACTCGGGATCATCCATGACCGATCAGCAATGGCAGTCAAACCGTATAATCACGACCAACCAAAAGTATCCTATTGGCTTACTTCATTTTTTTCACACAAAATCAGTCTCTGTTCCCTCTCTCTCTCTTTTTCTCTCTATCGAACACCATGATGTTACTCAATATTCTAATGTATTTCAAGCGATCCGAACGATCGCGTAACCCAAGCAAACAAGGATTCTGGAGGAAGCTAGACTAGAGGCGTAGGAGTTCTTGCGGCAGCCGATGCTAATGGCTAATGGCCCGTAATTGGACAAAGCAACCGCAAATTGGACCACCGGCCAAGGGGTCGTTGGGTCGCCGGACGCTAATCGTCATCCTCGTTATTTGCATCTGCCGATACTCGCGTTTGGCCACATACGTAAGTAAGTACGTGTGCATACGCCCTCCTTGTACGTGACGCACGCTCGATGCAGCTGCGACAGAATTAGAGATGACCGGACAGCATCTATTCAAGGAATCCACGACTGGTCGCCTCCTCGTACCACAGATCATCTAAATCCTTTGAGATCGTCCTCTTCCTCATTGCCGGCCCCACGATCTATGAGAGTTCCGTTTGTCAGTCAGTAGAGTTTCTAGGTTATGACGGTCTGTTTGGATGGCAGTCGAACAGCCTGGTCTTTGACAACAATGTTACGCGGCTGCTGTGTCGCTGGAAACAAGGAGGAGCTTGTCAAACGGTGTTTAGACGTTGATCTCCAAGACGAGAAAGTGGTACTGTTTCAGGGTTTCGAAGGCGGTTGTCTCGAAGCGGTTCAAGATTCCGGGGCAAAACTAAGTGGTTTGTGATCTAGATGAAGGTTCAATTGTAATGCAGATGTACTTAAGTTCGGTAGAAATTAATGTTCAATTAAAATTAGACTGGTTCTATGAATTTTCTGTGTCTTCAAAGCTGCGTTATGTATGACTTATAGTTACAAATTCTTATTTTCTACAGGAATATTATCTTAACGTAAAAAGTACTAATAAAAGTACTAACCAAAAATACTAGTACACAGTATTAGACAATGATTAATGTAGAATATTTTAGAACAGTACATACTGCTTCATTGTACTGATCAGATTTTGTAAGCTTTTGTAAGTATTTAATATCTGATCGCTATAATGTGATCGTGAAACTATAGGCCGAGGTTATTGGATAAATTTAGCGCGTAATCAAAATTTCACCTAACTACTGCACATGATACTAGAACCTCAACAGGGTGGCCGAATGTAACATAACACAATTGCAATTTCCTTCGATCGCGACAGAATCGGAAAGCAACCGGATAATTGGTCCCCAGTCCACGCCGATTCAGTCGGTTGCGACGCGATCAAGATGTCCGCGCGAACGCATCCGGCCATTCAGATTCCAATTGATCGGCGGGCAATTGCAACGTCAGAATCGACGCGTCATTTATTAATTACGAGCGACGTCTCTCGTTACGCCGCGCGATATTATCGTCGATCGTCGTTCGAGCAATCATTTCAACCGCGATCGATCGCAAACCCACCGCAACCTGGTCGTTATTGTTCATCACAAATCGCGACAACATTGTTCGAGAATTTCACCGTTCCGAACCAGTTGTTCATACGTAGAAGCGTTTGAATCGTAAAAATCCGAAACTACATGCACGACTGTTCCTGTTAAGTTGCCACTGGTTCGTCCAACGAGATGTTATTTCGAGATCATCGTGCAGGTTCTAATTACGGTAATGAGCCAGCAGAGAATCACCAGTTCCTTCACGCTAGCGATGGCTTCGAGACTACACAGCAATAGTTCTTAAGTGTTCATCGATATCTAGCAGAACAATTCAAAGTCATATGCATTTTTTCGCTTCAAAAGGTTAGAAATATATTCATGAATTTTATTTACAGCATGTTTCTACGTTTTTCTCTTTTATTTCACACAAATTTATCATGGTGCCACGGATGTAACGTGATGCAAACAGTAGCCATCACTATCTTTAGTGCTTCGTAGTCGTGTCGGTCCGGCTTGGCCTAGCACTTTGAGCTCGCCTCGGAAGCCGCTCCCGATCTGATAAGATAAACCTCGTCACCCTTCCTCCATCCCTCTACAGGAACGCTTTATCCTGGCCTCATCGAGTCATCGAGTTACAAGCGCGTCACGACGCAGCTCTTCTGCGTCGTCGTCGACGCCGCCGTCGAGTGATCGCCCCGAAAGATACGATGATCTATGTCGCGCGGCTTGCTCGACGCTTTTGCCAGCCGTGGGGACCGACTGGCGGAGGCTCTTGTTACAGAGGATCCGATTTTCTTGGCGAATTCCTTGGAAAAGTTCATGATTTTCAGAGTGTGACCCGATGATATCCGAAGAAGCTCGAATTGCTTACGATTTGTTCCACGGAAGCCTCATTCCTTTTATTCTAATTTTATTCACGAGAATGCTTCTCAAAGGCAATGAAGATTCTTATCTTTACAGTTAAAATGGAAATAATTCGCAAATACAAATGTACTTCAAATATTAGTGTATTAGACAGCTAAAAAACGATAACGGAATGCTCTTCGTTTCATTGAACTTATAACTTTGAAAGTAGTAGTCCAAAATTAACTGAAAGTGAAAAGAGGTTAGATTTTTGTAACCCAATGTTAGAAAAATGGCGTCTATTATGATTAACCTAAACGAAAACCTGTGATGTTAATCTTCGCACTCTGATATCTTCCCTTTACATCCTCTCTGAAAGATACTTGCAATTATTAAGAGGACCTTCTTATTTGATCGGTTCTTCATTCTTTAAGAGGTGTCGTGGCTACACGAACGTTCCAGACTGGGGATCGATGGCGGAATAGATTAATGTGGTTGTGTAACCGGGCTGGGTCTCGCGATGCAACCGGTCGAAAGGTATTATATAGGTCAAGTAAGTAATTTCTTAGCGGTCACGGCAGCATAGGATCCCTTCGCTGTCCAGATAGATGTATATCCTGATTGGTTTCCCTCCCTTCGATCGTCCCTGGTCCTTCGTTCCACGGTCCATTTTCGATATTAACGCTAATCGTGTGCGTGTCCTCTTATCCACCGTTTTCCTTCACGCGAGGACCTTTTTGTGTGGCGAACAAACTTGTATCGACAGTTTGCGCGGCGAGGGACTTGGAGGTTTGGTTATAAGATGGACTTGAGCACAAATGGTAGCTCGGTGAAGTTTGGGTTTCCAGAGAAACGAACTTTAGTCTTCAATATAGTACAAATTTCACATTACGATCAATAGTATTTATTTGACGATCAAAAACGAATACGATCTAGTAATCAAATTAATATCCCAGTCTATATGGTTAATCAAACATTTCTGATATCCAGCATGAATCTAAAACATAAATTATTTGCCAACAATACGAACTGTTTAGCATTAATCTAGTGTTTCGAATGTCCACAATTGATCTAGTACTTAAAATACCGATCATGGATAATGCATTGAATCAAATAATCACAGGGACTATACAATCCGTAGCTAAATTATTTAGCATAGGTATAGTACAAAAATCCTTTACATCGATCTACTATATGGTACTATTCTAATATTTGGATCGCTGATGTTAATATCAACCTAGTACTTTCGCTAATGCGACGAGTCATATTGGTTTATTGTCTTAAAATTCTTAGATTCAATCAACTCGACCTGTCATATTGGCTTATTATCTTAAAATTCTCAGATTCATACTGCGAATGCTTCGAGATTTACAAGGAATTCGTACCAAAGTTCCATCTTCTTTAACACAATCATAAGAACAAAATAAACCTATTTTAATTATTGGCCAAGAAAATAATATATCGACGAATCGAATCGTACGAAACGAAAAGAATTAGGGTAATGGTTGTGAAATACCCCTCTTAAATGCCTATTATCAATTTGTTACCAAAATTATCTGATATCATACACAACAGCACCCATCAGAATCCTTCCCCTTTCATCCCCTGATCTTCCTGATACCCCTTCGATGGTGTTCGTCCAAAGAAGCCAGCCGGTGTTCATATAATGCAATCGGTGCCATGCCTATCACGAATCAGCGTGCCGCGGCCGGACGATGCGACGTGCGTAGGAACGACGTGATCCTTTGATCCTTCGCCGGCGGGTACGTGTGTCCAAGGCACGCTATTAACTGCGCTCGTTTTCTCCTTTATGCGGCGAAATTCGGTGAAAGGTTGTCTTCTCTATGAATCACCACAGGAACACCGTTCTCCGTTGAACAATCGACCGGGGACCAGGTGACGAGAAACCAGCATGACGCTAGATGTCACGGGATCGTGACCGTCATTTTAACACGCCTTTGACGACGAAACCGTGGTACACTCGGTGTCGACCGCCCTTAATGCGATCGTTCACGTGGATACGATAGCAAGCGATCCTGGAGGCGTTCGTTGAATAACTAGAAGGGTTGTTGTAGCGGACGTAGAAAAATTGTGAGCCGATTCGGGCTGCCCGAAGTTGTTGGAGACTCGTGTACGACCGCTTACTGACTATGATCGATGACGGATTGCTCGGGCCGGGTGTCCATATCAAGTGGGTGGACCTGTCCTGCAGATGGTATTAGGATTCAGGGACTATCGTCGATGGTTAATAGTTAGGCTGAAGTGTTACGTTCGTGCTCGTTTCAATTGGGACAGCCTTGTTATGTAGTTCGTGAAATTCTAAGTTTGAGTTTGGCAAGGATGCCTTTGTTACATGGAACTGTCTTGTTCGATAACACCATTGGGAGTATTAATAAAATCTATTATTATATCAAAAATATATATCATTTTTATTTGTTTCTATGTTATGTTTTGGAAAAATAACTAATAGAAATGTGAAACTGTGTAACGTCAAGTTTAAAAAATCATTCCGATCTTAGTCTACTTGGTAGATCCCTAAAAAATTGGGGGAATCCGGTTCTTCCAATCCGAAAGCGTGTAAATGAAACATAAAATCGCGAGTTCGAGCGGGAATGTCGATACTCGACACCGGAACGCTCTTGTTCTGCTCTAGTTTCTCACGAATCGCGTACCAACGTATGTAAGTACGTACGTATCACGAAAACGAGGCTGATTTATGGCACGACGGATCAGGAACGAGCCGGGCGAAGAAAAACCGACGGACAGCATCGGGAATTGCGAGTTTCTTGTCGGCGCGCGGTGTGCACCTGCGAAACACTGGAATTTTGCACGAAATTGGAAATCCCCTCGAAAAAGTCGATCCCCTCCCCCCTTTCGTTCCGTCTTCCAGCAAGTGCCGCGTGAGAAACTGGTGGTCAGTGAAAGTTTCGAGCAAATTGAGTGCTCCTTTTCTGTATATTCACCGTGGAATTAGCTGCTCGTGGGTCTCTTAATCCGTGTACATATACAGGGCCATCTTGATCCAGCTAGATCCTTGTTTGAAAATCGCCTTGCTTGCTGTTGGCTTTCTGGAGGTCTTCGAAACACTCCGAGGAGTAAAGATAACTAGCTTAGATTAGGTTGCAGTTTCCAGTGTCTCAAACGATGTAGCGGATTTATCACTGTAACACGCGTTGGTACTCCGACGGCATTTGTGCGTTGTGCTTCATCAGAGTGGGGATCAAGTCATTCGCAAAAATAATCTACCTTGCCATGTTCCTACGATACGTGTTTGTGTATCTTGTGAAAGCTTTGACTTTTTAAATATTAGGAAGTTGAATAAAACAGGAGGAAAAATATAAAATAATGGAATATGAAAATGCAAATACAGTTCTCTGTAAGCGTATTATAAGCGTTACATATTCAAGGCTATCAGTAGGCTACTAAAAGACTTATAAAAGAATTATTTGAAATAATAAAAACGTTTATGGTGTTTTCGACTCAAAGGAACATTGTTCGAAAGCGGAAGCGTCATTTCTCAAAAATGTCTCAGATATAGCTCTGTAGTCTCTTCCAAACTATTCCAAACAATTTCCAAATACTAACAAGCATTGCCATTTTACAAGAACCATCCACGTAAATCACCTTCGCCCAAAGAATCTCTCATTCCAACAATCACCGCAGAATATGAAAAACACAACGGTACAACACCATCGGTAGCAGCGCGGACAAAACAACGTATCAAGCCATTCAGCCACCTACCCGGTGGTCAGATTGCCGAAGCAACAAAAACCCACCGTGAGTCCCGTGGACGCAGCAAAACGTTACCGAACCCGTCCACCGACTAATTACATCAGCCGTACTCGGCAATTAACGCGATGCCACGATGTGTGGTCCCGGCGATATCTTGATGATTCCAGCGAGAAACGTTATCATAACTATTCATGAAGGATGATCGACGGGGTAGTCGATCGAGAGAGGGGTTGCTGATCGGAGAAGGGCGGCAGAAAAGGCCCCTGCGTCGAGAGAGAAAGACGATTTCGCGTTTGTACTCGAGCCGCACATCCGGCGGCCGGCGATTCTTGCGGATCCGCTAGGACAATGCGGCTCCTTTTACACCTTTTCTTTTTTTTTTCTCTCCACGTTCCTTTTTTTTCCCTCGCTTTACTCCCTCCATCGGCTTCCCTCGGTTCCTGTCCTCCACCCTCGCGTTCCCCTCCCCCTGTTCCCGGTCTTTTTCGCGTCCGGGTCGTGACGGGTCTCGCGAACGACCGGCCAGAGTCCGAAAGGACGCGAGCAACAGGAGCCCCCAGGGGACAAACAGAAGTATGATCCAACATGAAAGGACGCCGACAGACCGGCAGGACTTGTCCTCCGGCGTACTCAAATTTGGATTTATGCAGGACCAGGCCCGTGCTCGTTTGCCACGCATGCAAATCGGCTGTGCTCTGTGTCGACACCGACACAGAGGACCCGGTGATAGTGGTGTTACACAACCGGGGTGGTGTTTGATTTCGATATCGTGTGAAAGATCTGGGATTGACTCTTTCGAACTTGAATCTTTTGGTGGATCGAACGATTTTGTGGCGGGGATGGTGAACTTTGAGGGGGTATGAGGATCTGCTCTGGGGGGTGCATACTGGGCTTGTTTATCACCGTGCAATTTTGTTGCATTACGATAGATTCTTCGTTGCTAAATGTTTAATACGGTGATTGTAATATCACCATAAGTGCAAGAACATCATGCGAAGGTTTGACTAGTAATGGATGTTTCAGCATTATCACTTTCTCTTGAACGGAAATCATTAAGCTTGTCTTAGGTTACGTTTTTCTAAAAACGCACCTATTTGAAGAGTACTAATACATAATCGATAAATAAACAAATGTTTAAAGTTTCAGATTTCTAAAATTCTCTAAAATTTTCCGATTATACCATTAAATATTAATTTTTATTTTTCGATTATGCAGTTTGGCTTTCGAACATTGCTTAAACATAGTTAAGCTGTCCTTTGTAATTTCAGTTTCTAACATAACCCTCAGAATAGAAGAATAAATTTGATATCTCATGACGTAACGTCAGAAGGTTTCCTAAGCTTGAACTTATGCTTCAATCACATTAATCCCTCGTCGTCCAAACATCGTCAAGCCTCATTTACGTTGTCCTTGCTACCCCTCTGAAATTTCCCTGAGCATCGAGTAACTTCGAAAACAGCTCGCACCCTGTTGTACGCTTACCCGTTCACGTCCCCCAATATAGTTCCAGCACATATTTGTTCGAATCAGCCGAATCGCGGCCAGTTTACCGGGCACGTGGGGGTCATATTCTTTCACGTTGCACGCGTCCACGTGATCGTGATACCGATTCCGGCCCCGTGGTCCCGCGGGAGCGTACGGGTTAAGTGTTTGCGGTGATCCAGGATCGTTGGTTAGGTGAACAGGGCTGCGCAACCATTGGCCGGTTTGACGGCGCAAAATTAGCTTCGTTAGCTGATTGAGTTAGCCCTGGCTCTCGCGGTCAGCACTGATTAGAACAAACTGACCGGCCTACGCCGCTTGATTGCGAAACCCCGGGACAGGGATGGTTGAAGGATCGCTGTTGAACGGGGATGGACACGGTAAGAGACCGTTTCGTGACCGGAAGTTCGGTGTTTGCTTGGCTATTTGCTCCTTTAATCCTTTCAAGACAGCACTAAAATCGAACAAGAGAAAGAATTTTCTTCGTGCTCCTCGTTTTTGTTAATAAATGAACGTTTTTTTATAGTAAATAATACGGCATTTGGTGTAAAGTTATGCGGGTTTCATTATGTGACTCTTTGTAATAAGAATTTGTCAGTTGGTGAACAAATTGCCTAAATATTCAAAATTGGTAGAATTATACCGAATGTTTTATGCTCTAAACTATTATTTACATTCAATATAAAAGTATTTCAGTTTGATTGTGTGGCCATTTCAAAAATCTTATCGCACTTTGATGAAAAACTTGAAGCTGGTAAAATACTTTGCCTCACAAAGTTACGCTTGTTTAGGTAGTTCATTTTGCGTTCAAGAAAAAAGTGTTAAAAAGGAATGAAAAAGCACATACTGTAGTATTCTTTAATGCATCGTGGCCATTTAAAAAAAATATCCTTAGCATCGCCCTTCCAATTACCAATACAAAATCCAATTCCCCAATGCCCGAGCCGAATAAGAGCCTCGTTCTTGTCCGTCGAATTTTCATTCGCGACGACCGGCGTCGTTCGAAGGTGCTCTCATGGCATCCCATGAATGGTACCTGGTCTATTCATGCTATCGAGCAAAGACCGTCCACAGAAGCGTCTTCGAGCGCTTCGACTTGACTAATTGGCAATACTTGATCGTCGTACACGGCCATAAACGAGCACTGGTCGATCGGCCACGGGGAATTAAGCGCAAAGACGCGACCCTTTTGCCGAAGCGTGTCCTCGGATTCCGTTTCCAGGATCTGACTGATAGATTTATGATCGACGCTGTTCGACAACCCTTTGAGGGCCTTGCGTGCACACGTGAAAAGCAACCGGCTGCATTGATCCGCCTGCTAGCCTTGCTACACAGGGAAATGCTGGTAGCTTCCGGTCCAGAGTGATTTTTGTGAATCACTCACTTTGTCCTGCCTTGTTTAGATCCTAGAATCAGAGAACGTTTGAAGTTTGTTACAAAGTTTAGTTCGTTTTCTTCTTAAAAAATTGTTTAGGCTGCAGTATATTATTTCATATTAGCGAATATAATTGTTCATATTTGATAGGATGTTTGAGATTCTGTAATATTCTTTAAGAAAAGTTGGATAACATTATATGAATAAATTAGATTAGATAAATAGAGTTTAGGATTGTACTTTTTTATTATACTGATGTCGTGTGCTAAATATGTAGGGATACTTAGGCTATATATAAAACACTAAAAGTACCATAGTTTCTAATACAAAGTAGTTTATCACTGCACTAATATCAATTTTAAGTCTGTTTTTCATTGATTTTCGATAGAATTTCCGTTCAATACTCAAATCCAATGTTCTATGCTGCTAGATGCGCACTATAGTAATTGGTAATACTTGACTTCCGAGTGACCATAAACGAGAGCCTTGTTCGACAGAAAGGTAGCTGGAATTAAGCGCGAACGGCCAGTCTATCGTGGTCGTCTCGGAAGTAATCATTCATTGCACGTTTCCACGGTCTGGATGCGCAGGAGGTCTCGAAAGAAGGATTATGAATCATTGGAAACGGGCAGAAGTAATTCGATGGATTTATAGTCGTGACTTATTAGGAAAATGCGTTCGCTTGACTAGGAAGATAGTTTAATCGGCACTAGCGAAATTAATGGCTGATTATAGCATCGATGCAGACTGATGAACACTTCTTTTTTCACCTAACTTTATATAATCTTTTTTCCAGTTCTCATTTTTGAAAGCATTGTCAAGGTTTTGGAAATGTTTGATTTCAATAATTGAATAAAATATTTTTATGCGTTGATTCATTTTTTTTTCCTTCTTCTATTTTGCATATTGTCTTGATTCATAATATGTTACCATGAAAGTAGCATACTACCCTCCTAAGTTAAGATATCCTGTCTAGCATTTCGAAACATCCAAAAGCAAAACTGAAGTTTAATTAGTTTAGCATAGCAATGTAACATCATTTAGATAGCATCCGTTAATATAAACGGATTTTTCGCTTTTTCTAGGCCTGTACAAAGATGTTATAACATCCTTCAATTTGATTCAAATTTAGTTAAAAGATAATAAACACGTAGAACATGGAATATTTCGAAACTCAGAAGGAAACTCAGAATAAGGTATTTTAACTTTAGACAGCACCATACAGTCTACGTTTCTGTAACATTACATACACCAAAACTGGTTCAATTTGCTCCTACTTTCCACTTAAATAGCCAAAACCAGTATGCTTCGTTATTTTTTAACGTAAACTGTCTTTTATCCATCGCGCGGCCTGCTGATTGTCCGCGATCGAGGGAGAATTTTCAATCTGCAATTAAGATCTCAACGGCGGAAACAAAAACAAGATGAAAAGGGGGAAAAAAGGAAAAGCAGAGGCAGAAATTTCCTCCGCGGACGTCAACTCGGGCCGATCGAGGCCTGGGTAGGTAGGCGGAGAGTCGATAATGAATTCGATGGCAGAACCTTTCGACTCGTCGTCCTCGTCCTCGTCGCCGTGGTGGTCGGCCATGTTTTTTCATCGCTCGACTTAGGGGATGCAGGCCTCGAGTGCATCACTCTTTGGCGAACCTCTCAGGACTCGCCTCGTCTCCTAACGAAGGGGGTTGTTCTCCCCCTCCCTCTCAGAGAGCCCCGTCTTTCACCCCGCTCGCCCCTTTTTTCACAGAACCCTCCCGAAGAGTGTAATCCTCCTCTCTTTGTCTTCGTTTCCTCCTTCTTCCCCTGTCTTCCTCCATCGCAACCCCTTTTATTTTCATTCGTGATTTTGACATGGCCAAGCGAAACTCTCGCCGTTGCGTTGCCGCGAGATAGTTCCTTTTTTTTTATTCTCCTTTAATTAGCACGCGATCGGCACCCCTTTCATCTCGTCGAGACAGGTAACGGGGGGGCTGCGTAGCTTTTCTTCTACTCTTTCTTGACGTTTTTGGCGTGGCTGTTCCCGGAGGGCGTCAAAAACATTCGTTCGCAAAGAAGAAAGTTTTTGATTCTATTATTGACAATCTTTATGGAAATTTGTTATATCTTCCAAACTGATTCTCTGATTTATTCTCTTTTAACTTAGTTAGTTATATCTTTCAAACTGACTCTCTGTTTTATTCTCTTTTAATTTGTATTGCACAGTTTTAAGATGTTTACGAATGTTTCGCATGTAATCGTTTTTTTCTCTGCTGAACATTTGAGATAGGAGCTGGTAGACTCATTAATGATTTGTCACTATTTTGCTGATACGGAATTTTGGAGATTACCCTCCTCCGAACCCTCTTCGGATCTCTCGACCGAAATCTTCACCAAAATGTCTGCAAACAAGTGACCAGGAAAGAAGTTTCTCTCAGAAAGTAAAGGCCCGCCCGGTTCTTATACAGTTCGCTGAATTCACCACGGTAATGACGATAAATATCCTGGTTTCTGTTTATCCTGAAAAATGCCGGTTTCTTCAGAAAAACCGTCCCATCAGTTCCCCCTGAAGCAGTGGTTCCTTATCATTTTTCATTCACCCTCTTCTCTAACTTTTTCAATTCATCTCTCTTTCCTTTTAAATACGAAACTATCCTTCGAGAACCAGATCCAAAAAATACGTAAAAGCTTATTCATTGATTATAACAACTAAATTTTTCCATGTAAGTCGATCGGGAATGACCGAGTTCGTTGAGTTTAAGAGAAGAACCGCTGCGTTTCAAGCAAGAATTATAAAATTCCTGCGTTTCGCGCGCGTTGCCGCGGGACGGGAAAGGACGAGGTTCGTACGTGTCCCGCGATACGAAGACTTTTTGCAGCGGGAGGAAGAACGGGCGTATACGCGGCCGTGTACAACACGGCGCGGCGTCTATTTGAATTCAGAGCACACCGCGTTGAAATACGCTAGGAAAAAGAAGGATTCCCACACTTTCGAGGCCGACGTGCTCCATTCAGAGGTTTCGCGAGTCCCCTGACTCATCGCGCTATCATTTCGCGTCTCTACGATTTCGTCTCCGCGATGAAAGCTGATCTTGAGAATGTCAGCATGCAGGACGTAGGGAATTCGAGTTACAAACCTGTTGTTTTCAGGCCTGTACCTCGGATCGAGTGTATAATTAGAGGTGCATCCAGTTTAAGTCAGAATTTCGGTTGAACTAGCCGGCGACTGAATGGATGATCAAAATTAAATACACGGATTATCTAACAGATTTAGTATTCTTAAGCTGAAATAGGAATTCGCGCAATTAGCTCCAACAAGACCAGCCCTTAAACGACGCTAAATCCTCTCGAACGGTTGAGAAACCGTCACCAAAGATCACGGAGTATCCCAAGTCACCATTCACCTAACTAATCACCCAAACAAAATCCTCTTCAATCTATTCTTGACGAATAAACCTCGAGGAGGACCGACGAAGTCAAGGTTCACCACCGCCTCCCATTACCGCCTCTCCCCGTGCTCGATCCGTCCGTCGTAGTGCAATAAACTTGTCCCAGCGGTCACGTCTTTCTGCTAGACGTCCTGGAGAACGCGTAGAATGGGAAAAAGGGGCTCGCGTTCCGTCAAACGATTCGGCCCCATGGCACGTATCCAGATACGTATCTTATGGGAACGTTTCGGTCGGGTCGCGGCTAGGGAAAAAAGGCTACGGAGCAAGGTGGCTGGTCGCGTCTCGGCCAAGGTGGAACAAGGACGTGCCAGCCGACAAACCTCGCGGGTTAAAGCGGATCGGGGGTCGTGGGAGGGTGAGGGGAAATACAGGGGGGGAAGGGGGACACCGGAGGAGAGGAAGCAGTCGTCGGAGGGGCGTATTACGAGCAGCAC
This sequence comes from Tetrapedia diversipes, assembly GCA_033822845.1. NCBI lineage: Eukaryota > Metazoa > Arthropoda > Insecta > Hymenoptera > Apidae > Tetrapedia > Tetrapedia diversipes. Next base: position 52,252 of record JAOPTO010002408.1, on the reverse strand, counting down.
CGGCCGACGTAATATTCATCCCGGGTTCTGGTCGAGGTCAGCGGGGCCATCAGCGGACTGGAGATGAATGAAAACTAGGCCCACGCCACGCCACGCCACGCCACGCTATACAAGAAGGGAATAGTGGCAGAAGCGGAGCTGAATGGGGCCTCATGGCGGAGGGTAATGGGGACCGACGCTCGTAAATTGCTGCGTAAGCCTTGCTGGGGGAAGGGGAGGGGGGGACGATGCGGTTAATTCAGTGACAATGAAGCCAAGTTGCTCAATGGGGGCAAGTCAAGAGTAACACGGGCTACTGAATTTGCCTTGTCGACCTGACAGTCCGGTGAAAGATGTATTGCTTGACGGTATGGTTGTGAGTGGAGGTACCGTTGTTTGATGGAGTAAGATTGCTTTGGTTTTTCTTTGCTTACCGGAGGAATTCTTATGGAAACAAACGTTGTAGTAGGAAAGATCTTGATTGTGGTACAAATTTTGTGCGTTAAGTTTGAAATTCTGACTTAATATCAGAATTGAGATAATGCTTGCAACTCGGATATTGTTTTACATTGATTGGTACCCTCTTTCCTGAAGAATAAAATGGCATTATGGACGTCTTTTCGCTAAGCACATTCAAGATTTTTAATTTAGTAGGTAGGTATTTATTAACTTCAAAAGAATAGTAATAAAATATTTCCTTAAGCTATAAGTAACAGCCACTTTTCTGCTATCATCTCCATTTTTAGTACGTTCCGTTTTCTATGGATACGTGCATGGAATATTTTAACTAGCGAATGAAACACGCTGTATCTTAGTTTTGTGAAAGAGCGATCAAATCGCTTCTATTTCAAGCTCTTCCTGTCAAGATAATATTTGTTTTAAGATCCCATTTTCGAACAGCTTAACGACAGTTTGCATTTTCGATTGATGAAGCGATATTACTCGGCGGAAGCAGCCGGGCCGCAGTTTTTGAATGCGTTTCGCCGAGTTATATAAATTCGCCTCGCCGGTGTTCCTTTCGTCCGCGCGATTCCCTCGCCAAATTCTGGGAATAAAATGTTATTCCACGGATCCGTGGCACACCTGCCGTACGTGATTCGCCTGTCTAACGCTAAAACCCTCGGAAAAAAGCTGCCGACTGCCAAGGAGACGGCCGATCCGGTGGAAAACGCTGTGTATTATTAGGAAGGCATTGTCATGAAGTGTTTATTGAAATACGCAGGCGGTAATCGACTTATATGTAGTTGTTATACGTATTATCTCGAGACAGAAGCATTATTTGTTCGGTTAAGGCTTCTGAGAGCTAGAGGAAGACCGGTAAGCGAATAATCTGCTTAAAAGAGAAAAGAGATAGAAAAAGCGCGTTGCAGAAAGAAATGAAGTTCAAACATGCTGCACATGAGTTTATTGAGTTGATCCATACTTGATGGTGTCAGGGTGTCGTATGTTTATCTTATACCGATAACGCGATACCAACGAATACATCTGTAATGAGTCATGTAGTATAACCTGATGGTTGGTAAAAATAAGACGTGTTATGAAGTGTGTTCAACTGTGTAAGTCTCATTTTTTGTTTCATTATTCGTTTCAATCATTTAAAATGATGTTCATCTTTTATCATATTTATTTATACTAATTTTGTCAGCCATCATTTACTTTACGATATTTACTTATATTTTCTTGTATATTTAATTTAGTATAGTTTATAATTGCTACAATAGAAAATGTTCACGATATGATATATACAGTGTAAATATATACAGCAAGAATTATTTTTTAATAATGTTGATTCTCAAATTTGCATATGACAATAGTAATAAAATAGTAATATAGTAATAGAATATGTACTCAAAAGAAAAGAATCCATAACAAATGTATCATTACAGATTGTAAAAATGAAACTTCTGGATGGATCAGAATTAATTCAGCTACGATCATTTGTTCGTTCGATGTCCAAGGGTAAAACCACCATATTTGCAAGTTTTGAAATTTAGTGTTCTTAAAAAATTCTCAGGGAAAGGATGTTCTTAATCTTTTGACAAACGGATCGCAAATCTTTCCTTCTCAATCCGAAAAATAAGGTAAGCCAACAGATTTTTAACTTTTTACATCTCTTTGAATTCTTTCGATGAGTCACACCCTAGCTTGGTCTCTATTTTCCAAGAATCCAACTAGATATAAGTATGCAACTGAAATGGCCCCGCTAACGTTTCCACCCTATCGCCACCCGCAAGACTTCCATACGAAAACGGGGAAAGGTAACATCACGAAAATCAAACTTGTCTTACCTCATCTCTGAAAACTGAAAGGAAAAGAAAACAATGAAAAAGAAATCGAACGAAGCGGAGGAAAAGGTAAGAGGCGGCGAGTCGAATGGGAGGCGGTGAGGGCCCCAGGGGCGGGAGGGGGGCGAGAGTATAAACAAGAGACGGTCCCCGGCCACCCAGCTAGTTGGTTCCTCTCGCCCTTCGCCATTCTTTGGCCCGTCTCGTCGGTTCGTCCTCTCCTCCATCTCCTCCTCTTCTTCTTCTTCTCCTTCTTCTTCTTCCTCCTCAACGTCGTAGGTTCTGGCTCCCCCTTTCTCTCTCTCTTTCTCTCTCTCTTCTCCCTCTTCTTTTCTCTGCTCGATATTCAAACTAATAAATTAGGAGGCCCTCCGCGGCCTGGGCCGCGTATGAATCATCTAAAACAATGGAATGCAGACTAAGATGGCGCCTCTGTCGTTCCCCGGCCTCCTCTCGGCTGCAGCGCTGTTCCCTTAGCTCCCTCCGTCCTCTTTCTGGACCTTACCAAGGAGCCAGCAACGGTCGTAGACGATCACTGACAGCCCGACGACAGACAGTCCGTCCGTACTTGGTTATCGGGGGGTCCTTTTGTCTCTGCTACGTCAGGGATTCTCATCCTCGCCCCTTTCGTCCAACCCCCCGTCGATCGTAAATCATCCCAAGAAGCGAGAGTCTCGTGCTGCTCCTCTTTTCTCGATTTCGGGCCCGGCCAGCGGACCCAGTTCTTTCTTCTCGTCGAATGCCTAGGTTTCCCTCCTTCGTCCTCTTGTTGCTCTCTACTGTTGCTGGAGCTTCGTTTTGTCGTTTTAACAAGTCCCGGTGAGAATCGTTGGTTAGGCCCCTCCTCGTTTCGTCGAATGAAAATTGAGCAGTTTCGCGAGCAAACCACCGCATATTTCTGGCGGGACTCATCCGTGGAAAAGTCTTATTTGCGAGATAACGAAGAAATTCAGAGAGCTTAGGAGAGCTTATCAGTATTGATACGAAGATTTTAGAGATTGAATCTGATCCTTTTTTCTTTAGGGGAATTTAACCGTGACAAATTCGGCTCAGTGGCTTAGTAATTATTTTTAGACATTTAGGGAACGTTTTCATATCTTTACTGATAAATCTAAGACCGTATCCGGTGAATACTTGACACTATTATCTGTCTCGTTATTATTCTGCGCTATTATTGCCAATATAATATAAATTTACCCTCTTATTATCTCACTATAATCCATCAAAGATTCACTCAATGCCAAATGCATTGAACTTAATTAATTTTCAAATCATAATCGAAAAAGCATTTACAGCATCTCTTTCTGTCTATAACGGAAAAGACGAACAAACGGCACAAATCTGAATCTAACTTCATCTAACCATGATCGAACCATTAATCCAAATAGTTTTAGAACTTATGTCATGTGTCCTAAAATCCTCAAATAAGATACATCGTCTTCGAACAATGAATCGATGAACAACGAGCTTCAATATCGTCTGGTCCCCGCACTCGCCCCCCGAAAATCTCGTCTGTAGTGGGTGGACAGCGGAACAAGGGGTGATTTAAAATGAAAAGCTAATGACTTGTGACCGGAGATCATTTCGAGTGGTCGCGTATCAGCTGGACAATGGTCATTGTTGGCCAACACGCTCGCCGGGGGATGATTCCAGCGGGCATGATTTATTTTTCCTCGCTCGAGCCGTGCCACCCGCGCACACTATGCTTCCCCCGCGCCGACGATGCGAAGGTACTTTTGTTTTCACGATCCGGGGCAGTCTCGCTGTCAAAACATAGCCATTACCGTTGTCTTGCCGTGGGAATGAGTTCCCTTCGGATAAACTGTTACGTAGGGGGTGTTGTTGTTCCTTCGAGCCCTTATGGTTGAATTGATATCGCGTTGTTGTTGTAAGGATGTTAAAGGAGCCTTTGTTTGATTTGAGTATACCGATTCATATCGTCTATTAGGCACTTCCGCAAGTAGTTTTGCTTGTTGGAAAGTAAAAAGAATTCTTATGATTTTTCTACAAAATATTTCCTTCTTTTCAATCAGTAAAACGTTGAAGTGTGTTCAGATCTTTGCGAGGGAAATACTTATTGTTTTTAGATTGAATGGTAGGCATTTTTTTGTTAATTCTTTGTACTGTTAATGATAATTTTTGTTTGTAGAAACAGGTAAAAGACAATTCTACTGACTTTGAACAAAGAATTCGAAGTCCATTATAGTTAATCTGTCGTTCTTTTCAGAAAATATCGAATTATTGTTTCAAGCGTTCGATCGAGGAATCTGATATGTTCGTGAAAATGGCAACCGTTCGCGATAAACGAAAACACGAGCCCGTAAACAACAATAACGATTGAACAGTGAATTTTTTATCATTCGAAGTGGTTGCGCGTTAATTAAAGCGGCGCGTTGGAACACACGCCGCAGTTAATTACCATCGAGTAATTTATTTATATGTACAACTGCATCCCTTGATCGGGCAAAAGGGCGGACGTAATTAGCTGCACGATTTGCACAAAAATTACCATATGACTTATGATTTCTTATCTTACCGAAGAATTCAGTATTTCCTTTTTAATAAACCACCAAGAAATTGAATAAGTTTAACGGTTTGAAATTATTTCTCGCTTCCATCGTTATTTCAGCATTCATTTATTTTTTTTGCAGCAATTTCATCGTTTGTGCTTGTGTCCATTCAATGAGACCGCCGCGTACGGTTATAATTGCTGAGGGTATTTTCGCATTTTGGGCCGGAAAACGGGCGACAAACAATTTCGAGAGGGAACGCGCGTTTCCGGGACGATTAACGGGTGTTCCGGACAAACGGTGTTTTGTAAATGCCGTTGGAAACGTTGTACGCCCTGGTGTTGCCACGGTGGAACGGGGGATGAAAACGGACGGCGGTCGAAAAATTTGAATCTGAATGGCGGCGCGATACGTTTTGCTGTTTCCTGTCTTCTCACTCTGATAAATTGCTTTTTCGAACTTCCCTTCTCCAACCTTTCACCTCTTTTACCTAATTGATGCCGGTATCTTTTTTTCTCTTTACTAACACTGATTGGGTCTACTCTATCTTGCAATTAATCTAATTGCATACGAACCGTTTCTTTTTTATTCTTTTATCATTCTCTTGATGTACTATACAATTATTACTTTATTTGAGAGAATTAAAGAAGTTAAAAATATTGAAGGAAGCTAGAAAGTAGTGATTGCAATGGAAAGATAACGATTGCTATAGTCATTGGCTTTTAACTCTGTTCTTTGATAAAATTGTAAATTTAATTACCCAGCGAAAACACATTTCTCTTCATTTATATTTACGTTCCGCCAAATTCGACATATTTAATCCTCTTATTGCATTTGTATCTACAGAATCAAACCAATTTTAATCTCACCGCAATTAGATTTCCTCACCTTGTCTACTTTATTACATTTGTGAGGACAATGCATAATCAAGATTACCGTATAATTAACAAAATTTCTAATAATCACAGTAGGACAATTAAACATTCACTTACATCTGTCTCGAAATAAAATGAACGCAAAAAAAAAGAGCAGTGACGAATTTTCTGTCAGAAGACGAACAACTTTAGATCCGCACAAAGGAAGCAGGCTTAAGGGTGTCCCATACAAATTACGCGGGGCCGCTTAACCGTAAACTGTGGTCGATCCAACGGCCTTCGCCGTTGCCCAGCACACTGACCAATTTCACTTGAAACCACTATCATTGACCGAGCAGCAGACCGTGTCGAATAGTCGCTTCTTTTTCCGCGGATGTCGTGAAAATAAGTATGCGAAAATAAAAGGAGACTCTCGTTGCTGGGGTTAGCCACCGTGAAATGCCGATCGTACGATTCCTAATGAACGCCCTGCGTTCCTTCCTTCGTGCTGTTTCTAGCCGATTCCCGGCTCCTCGTTCTTCCGTTTCCCTTCGGGACTGGCCATCAAGCTCGAACGATCGGCGTGGAATCGTTTTTAAGGGCTGCTGTCGCTCGCGTGGCATCTTCGTCACCGGAAGTCGCAGCGTTCCTTGGTGATCACGAGGGTGTTGGTTACGAGGTTACTTTAATATTAGTATAGCTAGTGGTCACCAGTTCTTTAATATCATAGGTCACAAAATCTATTCTGTAAGTGACCTTCCCTCGTTATCCTGCGAGATTAGACATACTGTAATGCTTACAATTAGTAATAGTGAGTCTATGAGGCTGTGGTCTACATTTAATACCGATTTTAATTTTAATTATAGCTGCAGCTTGCAATATTTAAGACCACTAAATATGAATCATGTGTAGTAGGGTAATTTAGTTTTTAGAATTTAATATAGCGTTTTTAGATAGAATATTTATGTATTATTCAGATTAGAGGAGAAGAAGGAGATTAAGAGAAATTTTTATTGTTAATTGTGGAAATGTATGTATCTGTAAGTGTTGCTGGAAATTATGAAAAGTAGAGCGATGTTGAATAGTTTACAAGCGGAACACCGGAAATAGAGGCGTGATGGCCGGGTTAGCCTGTTCGTAAATGATCTTATAATAGTCCTGAAGATTCTTTTTGTTACGGACAAAATAGACGAAGATGTTAAATTGCAGCTCCGTCTTATTAGGTCCTAATTTGTGTCGAACTCAACTTGGAGGCCGAAAGAAGAAGTTTGATCTTTTTACGTAACTTGAAAGTGTCCAACTCTTTTTACGTGTATCGCTAAAATTCCTGCCTAGTACCACGTTTTCCAAAGCAAGGGGGAAGACGTGTTTCTTTTAAAATTCTGTTTCCTCGACTCAGATCCGCTTTTTTCCCCGCCGTTTTCCATACGAAGAGCCACCCCTTCCAGTGTTCGTGTCATCGATCACTGACAAGCCCGTTCTCAATCTCCTTCGAAGGTTCTTGGCTGTTTTCTTCATGAAGGGGAGGAAAAAATTGCCGGCCGGTCCAAGGAGAAAAATGAGGATGAATGTGAAGCAGCCACGAGCATGCCAAAACCTACGGGCTCCAGCGACCCGTGAAAGTCTCGTAAATTGTTGATTCATTAGCGGACATCGTGCAAAAAGTTCTCTCCTGTCGGTGCTGGCCTTTTTCTAATCTTCATCCCCTCGACTACTGAATTAAACAAACCGTAGCAGGTTCATACTTCCTTGTGTTACAAGGCTTGATCTGATCTATATATTTCGGGTAATAAGTGCCATAACTTCCCTAAAATTTCGTTTCAAAAGTTCTTTCTTAAAACCGTAATACCTCGAAGATTTATAGCGATTTGCTCATAATACTTAAAATTTTCAAGGAGCCCTGGAATCCAAGAGTTACTAGATTTCTAACAAGTTCATTAGAGGTTTCAAGAAGTTTTCTCTAGGCATTCAATGGGGAATCTTTTATAATTCATCAATTTCTCGAAAACTCCCTAGATACTTCCATGATTTTCCAAAAATCACAATTGCTGATCTGAACATTTCCTTGACCTTTCCTTAAAAATTTGTTCTTTCCACGTTACAACTCTTTGACTCCTTATGAACTTACTGTGCACTTGACAATTCCCTATGAATACCTACTGATTTTTTCAACGGTCCCTGAAGAACAGTATCGCGGAGAATAGTTGGTTCTCCAGGCGGAGGTATCGGTCGCTCATGCAATTAGCGTAAGTGGAAGGAAGTAGTTTCCTCGCGGACGCGTCCAATTGTTCCGACGTTGCTTCCGTCAGTCGGGAACGGTGTGAAAGGCGTCGTGCCCGAGAGAAACTGGGGTACGGGCTGTTTCGAAAATTTGAGGGCCCACAAACGGTGGCCATTCGGCGGCTCGACCGTCCGCAAAACCGCAGAAACGTCATGCCGGCTCTTTGTCCCTAGTAACGTCTGTCGTGTATCCGACGAAACTAGGACCATTATTATTACGTCACGCGAGCGACGCGCTGCGGTGGCCGTTCTGCCGACGAGGAAGCGCAGATGGCACCGAATTGCGTGCGTATCCGGCAAAATTTCTGTCTCTGCCTTACGCCATTTAGTAAATTACCGGCAGGTTATTAAAGTTTCCGTGGTTAAATCTCGCGAAGGTCTTCGATTTTAATTCTTCGACATTGATTGGTCCTTCCAAAGTATAGGAGATAAGAAACAGAAGTTACAGAATTTGAAGTCATTTTCATAAGTGCTTTATCTGGTTTAGCATTGTAGACACAGATTTTTAGATACATTAGATTTAATTTCAACGTTAAATGATGGAATGGAACTAGACTAGCCTAAAAATAGGGACTAAACCTAATCTAAAGCTAATCTAAACCTAGTCTAAAGCTAATCTAAACCTAAAAATAGGGCACTGAAGAAAGCTCACCTACGTCTGTTTACGCTAGGACAGCGTAATGATATAGCATGGGCGTTAATTGAACGTTTAAATTGCTCTAATGCCGTGGTTGTATCGTGCGTCATTCACTAAATGGCACCACGGGGCCGCCGCGCGATTTTAGATAGTCACGGTACGAGGCGCTTCGCAACGAGGAAGACCTCGACAATCGGAACATCGGGCTTCTTTTTAATTAGAACCACCGATTACACGTTTTCCCGTCAAGATTTATTGCCTCTGTTTAACTACCGACACCTAGTGATAAACACTTACAAAAGATTTCCATCTATACGTACACCTTAAACAGAATATCTCATTTTTCTGGGTAACTAATTAGAACTTCTGAGCGAAATCTGTTTAGAGGTTTAATTAGTCATTAGGAACTAGACTTAGTAATTAGAATCTATATTTGTTTATTGTAATATTAAAGCATTAGTCTCTCTAGAAGTTTAATAAAACTACCTTTTTTACAATATTAATACGGGGTAAGTCTGTATAACCTTTCTGTATATCAATTTAGAGCATTTTCCAAATATTTCATATAATCTGCACTGTTGCTTGATGTTTAAACTAACTAAGAACTACAGTAGTAGAAGATTAAGTACAACTAGCGAATGCACGTTTTATTTAGCACAAAAATTTAACGTGAACCTCAAAGTTACTAATTTATAAATTGTAAAATATATTAACAGACTAACAACTTAAATTGATCATATATGATTAAAACGTGACGAATCGAAGTTCTTCCTCTTTGCGAATTTTATGTTATACTAATTCTAACTTCACGAAACTCTGCGTACCTGCTTTATGAAAATTTCGCCTAATTCTGCGACGCGTCTTTGTCTATATCCAGAAATGCACACGTTTCCGGTCTTCAACGCCTTCGCGAGTCTCTAATCCTCGCTGAACGATGAAAGAACGAGGACCCTTTCGTAGCCGGAAGGATACTGCGGTGGTTCTTCCTCCTTCAAGAATTACGGTGCGTACACGCACGGTTCCGCGAATGCAGACGGATTTCCGTTTTTGGGTGTCGAGCGTTTCGCGCATGCAGCCCGAGAAACATTTGGAAATATTCGCCCGCTAGTTCGGTTGCGAGTTGCGGTCGAATGGAGGAAGTGGCAGCAGGTGAGCCTCAAAGAAACTGACTTGCCTCTGCGGTTTTCGAATCGAACACTCTGTTTTAAATTAGTCAAGGCGCGAACGAGTGTTTGAGATCGTTCGTGAATAAGCTCCCTTTTGGTATAGGTGTCACGGTTTCATTTATGAAGGGAGGAAGTGGAAAGGGTATTTGCTACTCTTTTTCGTCAAACGGTACGAGAAGTAGTACTTGAATTTGTAAAACGTTCAAAAAGTTTGCAATCGCAAGAAAAATGTAATTCTGATTGTATAATTCTTAGAGATGTGCAAGAATTCGAAAGTATCGGGTGGGGTCGAGTTTCCGGAAGTATCTATTTCCGGAAATTTTGAGAAATGATCCGAAATCCGAATGATATTAAGGGATTCGTCCACAAAAAATTGAAAGGACCTTAAATTTTAATAAAAAAGGAAGGTTATCTAAATTTGACCGAAAATAGCAGAACTCAATTATTATCAGAGAATGTAGAGAAACTAGTTTTCTCATAAATAGAAATAAAGTAATATACATATATCATATAATTAGTTACTACTTTTATTTCAAACCCCATTTTTTATAATTTTATAGTCCCCAAGAACCCCGATAATTTCAGAAACCACGATTTTCTTCAGAATCCCGGAAAACTAGAAAATCTCAATTTTCTTTTCGAGATTTTGACCCAACCCAAATCTCAGATTCTCAACGTTTTCTTGGTTCTTGTACACCTCTAGTAATTTTGAAAGTGAAACGCCATTTTTGCACGCAACTAACGTGCAATCTTGACGAGCTAAAAGTGTTCGCAACACAATCCCAAGTATTATCAAGGATCACTGTAGTGACAAACAAACAGACCCCCTTTCGTTTTTTAACTAACAGTCGCTTTCTCCTCGAGGACGGGAAACTTTAAGGGAGGACGTTGAAATATTTACGAAAGCAGAATGACATGGAGAAGACCCGCTTTCACGATGAAGTACCTGCCAAAGACGTCGGCAAAGAAACGTGGCCGCGGCTAATGAAACACCAAAGGTGCACGGGAACACAATGAAACGCTCGGGAGGTGTCTCTTAGAGGAAGTTTAGCAGTTATGATAATCAGCAGTTAGCCCGGGCAAGAAGGTCGCTCGCGACAGATAGGCCAGCGAAAATTACAGGGCAGGCTGGCTCCTTAAAAACTATGCGACCCGTTAAAGGTGCACCGGGAATCACCTGAAAACCTAACCTAAACCGACGCGATGCCAAGTTTTTAGCTCGACAGCCGGCCAATGGTCATCAATCGATTAGGCCTCTTTTGGTTTGACTGAAACGATTAAACACACTCCCGTGATCGCCACGTCCAATTACTTTGACCAGCTCTCGGCCAATTAATTTTTATATGGAACACCCTGTATAAGGCTAACGATTTCAGTTTCCCTTCGAATATAATCTTTTATACATATATATACAATACTACGTTTTCACGTAACCGGTGGGGTAGAATGTTTAATTACGTACTTTGGTATTATATGACGGGTCTCGAAAGAAATACATTGTTTAAATATAACCGTCTAGACCCAAAAGAACAGTGCCAAACTGTCGCTAATAACCTGAAGGTTGATGCGACATTAAACACGAATTAAAAAAAAAAAAAAAAATACATTGTTTAAATTATAGGAAAAACGAAACTAAGGTTAGCAGAAAGAGTATTCGTGCATTAGGAAATTTTATTTCTCTTTGAAAACATTTTTATCAGAACAATGATTAAATTCTGATCTGTATTATAACGATGTATCATTAACTATCAATCAAAGTGTGTCGATCAAAGTATAAAATGCGTCAAGGTTTCGTTCTGCCAAATATTGTTTATCAATAGAAGTAATAGAGGGTGTACAACTGTTTCTATCGGTAAATTATAAAAGATGTTCTGGAGGAACGAAAATAAAAGTTTCAGAGAAGGAAAGTAAGCTGAAATGGAAATCATCCTGGGAAAGCGTTCTGCCTTTAAAGTATTTCACGAATTCCCTTTCTACGATGGATTCGTTGGTTCTCGAAGGAAAAGCGGGACGAAATTAATAGTATCGGGTCACGGGGACACGAGCAGGGCACGCCAGTGGCCCGTTAACGAGAAAATAAGTGCCGGCCAATTTTTCACCAACGACAACGTCACGCTTCCTACCCTCTATTCGGTGACCAACCAGATGAATTTTTAATTTCACAGATCCGCGTTTTCCGGCATCCGGAGGAGGCCGAGCCGTCACGGAGCAGATTACACGGGGGCTCGGGGATATTAATTCTTCATTCCATTTTCCCTTCCGCGGTCATTCTGCTCGGGTGGGATTCGACTGTGACGAATTTCATTGAACCACTCTCGAGGGAGATATCATTGCTCGATCCGCTTGGAGATCTATTTTTGGTAAAAGAGGTGTATAGGTAGCTTCCTTTCGATGGCTAACTATCCACAATTCTGTGACTTTAAATTAAGTAGAATTCTTCTGCATTAACACTATTCCTTTCACGACCGGTCAAATGATCGTTTTTAAAATTTTGATTAGAATTTCATATACACAACATAATTGAATTGCCTTTAAACTTTAGACTTTTCCTCAAATATACGTATAATACATTTTTCGATATTCACTTGTTTTTCCATCGTTTATTTTCTGAGAAAAATTTGTAGTCTGTCTTACGTGGGAATGTTGCAGTAGGAATAAGTACACGTGAAGTGTCGGTAGGAATAGTGTTAAATTTCATTGGGATTAGGTTCTCTGATTCTATTTATTTGGATATACATATATTGTAAGTTGTTAGGAAGATCAGTTTTTAATTTAGGTAAATATATTCGATTAAAAATTAATACATCCTCTTAAATAATTATATTTTTTATCTTTTATGTAATAACCTTATTAATGTTAACTTGTCGAAAATTTTACATGGTTAGGGGCCATTTTATTGATAGAACATGTCAGATTTATAAGGGGCGAAAGAGTTGAGCAATTTAGGGATAACGCTTTCGGTTGCTGTAGAGTTCTTTCTGGATACAAAAACGTGAACGAAATTTAGTTTTTCTTGGAATATAGTGAGCAAAAGAATGATAAAAGGTGAATGAATCTATTCTGAATTGCCATTGCACATATTAGGTCTGTGTTCTCAGATTATCCTCTTCAGTAATCGTTCCCAAATTTAAAACACATTTACCTCAGAACTTTTCTCTGAGGTAAGAACTGCTTATATTTCCACAGAGACTGTACTTTCGATAACACAAATTTATCGTTTCCAAAGTCCAAGACCACGCAACGTTTCCTGCAAACCCTTTCAACATCCCTCCGTCGCCGTCACCCGAAATTCTGTTAACAGCGACGAAAGAAGGGATGCTCGTTGGATTTACGCGAAACGGAGGACGAAAGAGAACGAAGTAATTCTCGCATGCTGTAAGATTTATTTTCCCGTGCATGTGCCAGGCGTTTCGGCGACGGGACGCGTCGCAAAAACGTAGGCGCCGGCGCTATGCGGAGGGCAACACCGCCAAAAGCCCTGTTCCCGGTATTATTTTCGGCCGTGAGAGAAAAGGCACCCCCCTCCGGCCCTCCCGCAGCCGCCACTTCGGCCCCCTCTGCCTTCTTAATACGGCGAAATCCAAAACGACGAGATTTATCGGTGACAGAGGGGACGATGACTGCGGCGGCGAAGACCAGGATGACGAGGAGGATGCTAAGGACGACGAAGAGCCGGGGCCCCGGCCAAGTGTTGGACCTTTTTGATTGCTTCCGACAGAGTCGGCTGTCGTTGCCTTTGAAGGTTCGTCGATGAAGGATTATTCATCCGCGATGGATGGATAATTTCGACGGGGAAGGGGGGTAAGGGAGGGGGACCGCGGCGTTCTTTCTTTGTCCACGACGGCTGACGGTTCTGCGGAACCCGGTTAGGACGAATGTCAACCCTCTGAGATTCGCGAAACTTTCCTTTTTCAATTCCCGCCACTACCGATTACAAGCTTCCAAAGCAGAACTCGAGGATGCCTGACGGGTTATACTTTTGTTTCATGGCGTGAGGTACAACCCCCTTTTGAAGAGTATTAGGACACTTGCGGAGCTTTAAGTAAGTCTACAAGATCATTGGAAAATTATAGCTACCTCTTTGTAATTGTTATTTAATTTGTCATGTTAGACTACAAATAATTGATATATTTAAGTGTTGTTATGTATAGAAGGGTTTGCTAAGAATGTACAAGATGGTTTCCTTAATTGACAACGTATCAAAGATTAAAGCTGTTACAAAAATGTTTCAATGAACGAACAAATAAGGATAAATATTACATATATATTTGTAGTTCTGTAACTATAAATATATTTGTATATATTTTGCTAACACAGTGTCATAAGATTAATTATAGAAGTTATATAATCTGTTTAGTCATTGGGTTGCATTATCCTCCTCCGTTTTTCACCCTTCCCAGACTGAAAGGGGTGTTTAAACTTAGAACGTTCTTGAATTAAACAACGGTAACTTGGTCTTCTATTTGTTATCTGAGCTTCAGCAACGATTTCATCATTTCTAGATCAAATTACAATATTAAAAGCCATCGGTAAAGTTCGTCTTACAGTGTCTGTGGTCAGCAAAGTTTCTTGAACAAAGGCTGGGGATAATATTTAATGATATCCCGGAGCGTAGCTCGTCCAGGTCGGTATAATAATGTCGGCTTCTTCTCGTTGAGCGTAAATCCATGAAAATAAGAGGGGAAAAGCGGTTTCACCGACGTGGTACGTACATATCGCGGCCGTGCACGTTTTCGTGCTAGATGAATGCAAATACATATATCAAGAGGGTTGCTCGAGTTCCTTCCGCGATGTCGTCCGCTTGCTTTATTTTATTCGTTTCGCTGGTGGCCCTGCGCACCGGGGTTTGCTGCGAATGAAAATTCAACGAAAACGCTTGTGTGTTTACGAGAGACGGGGAGAAACAGTGACGGTGGTGGTTAAAGAAACTGGCGTTAAATGAAAACGTTATCCATTCTGTTGGAGAATCCTCGTTTCGTTTATCCCCGTGGTCGATGGAAACCGAGGAGCGAGATTATTATGTAATCGCATAATGCCTGTTTCGCGTAACCCTCCGTGATTCAATGATGGGGTGTATCTTTCGTAAGGGGTGTATCTTTTTCTCGATTGGAATTAATAATGGGAATGAAAATGATTTTTCTTCTTCAACAATAATCGTGGTGTACACGGTAAAATTATAAAGGCGATCTTTATGAAATTACGCGGGTCCAATCACAATGCAGAAAGGACAGAGTAAAGGTTAAATTTACGAAGACAATTTTGAAGAAATTGTCCAAGTTTCGATTATAGCTTAAGAAAGATAATTCAATACCATCCACACTACTTGGAACACGTTTTTCATACATTATAGTCGATAAAACCTGGGGATACCATGAAGCGGAATTATTAACTACGTAATGCTTTGTTCACACAATGTTTTCTGTAATTTCATCTTTCTCATGGAAGCTAGTAAAATTAAAGTGAGACAGTATTAGAAAAATTTTAATTACTCTTACAAAAAATTGCACACCTTCTTATTAATATAATTGAAAAATGATAGATTTGAAGAATAGGTTAGAAGTCGAGAGAAAATTTTTGTCGGAAGTGTACAGACGCGAAAATTGCCACACGAATGTTGAATGTGATCTCAGATCCACTAAGAGAAAGAAGACAGGTAATTAACGCGGTGGTGGACGGGCCAAGATGAAAACATAAAGCGACTTCCATCCGGCGGCCATTAATTGTCGTGCGCATCGCGGTTGATACGCCGTGGAACCGATCGGTTCGCTTTTTATCGATTTCTCGTGCCAGGAATTTTTAATAGTGACACCACGCTCCACGTACTTATGAGACCGAGACGATTCGATCGTAATTAAGCGGCACGATCGTTGCTCGTTGGATCATTTCGTTCGATCTTTAGACCATGCTCTTTCGCCATCATTAATGATTTTCAAAATCGATGCCTTTTACACTTTTTCTTCTTTATTTTCCTATTTTTATATCCGACAATATTATATTCAAACTAGATTAGAATTTTAAATTAAGTACTCAACTTCAGCTGATAAATTTTATCACACTAGATTATTTATACGTAGTTTTCGCAAATGTTCATCGTGTGTCATATTTACATACTTACAAGGGAACACCGCGAACTGTCATTCACGGATTTGAATGAAACTTTGTGGAATTATAGAGTGATCCAAGACAAGAATAACGGTATGCTTCATTTCGGCCCAATCGCTCTTTAAGGGTGTGAAAACTAACCTCAAAGTCAAATCGACACTTCCACTTTTTCGCGTATATCTGTTAAAGTATAAGAGACAGAGAAAAATGTTTTAGATAATAGTTTAATGGTGTAATTAGAGCTACAATTTCACCTGAAGAAAATTTTTCAAAAAGTCTTCCTTGTTGAAAAGAAAATTTTTTCTTGTGTTATTTTTAACAATTTTTACATTTTCATAATAACTAAAAATATTACGTATTTTATTCTGAATTCAACGATGTATGATATTTTTACTATGCAACACCGACTTATCTAAATATACGACGTAACGTACACCGTGCGTGCGATTGCGGCCTAACAATACGCATTTCGAAAATAACTCGTGAGAGTGAAGTCATCGGTTAACGAAAAAAGATTTCTGAAATGTTTATTGGAGTTTGGTTTATGAAGAATGTGTAGATAGCGTTGTCGTACCTTAAAATAATATTTTGCGTTGGCGTACGACACTTCCAGGCTTCTTATAAATACCCAGTCTTCGCCATTGCGATTCATTGTCAGTGGAACT
Organism: Tetrapedia diversipes; assembly: GCA_033822845.1. Classification (NCBI taxonomy): domain Eukaryota; kingdom Metazoa; phylum Arthropoda; class Insecta; order Hymenoptera; family Apidae; genus Tetrapedia; species Tetrapedia diversipes. The sequence continues at coordinate 35,774 of JAOPTO010002408.1, read as the reverse complement.
CTTTCAACTATACGTAAGGTTAGTTATCGATAAAATGGTGCAAATAAATCCGGCAAACGTAATTAATTTACTGGTAACAGCTCTACATATATACCGTATACCACCATCTCCTATTAATCATAGGGAAGTCGAACTATCGGAAATTATACATACTATGATACTTGATAGTACGAATGACGCTTCGTTTAAAACCGAGTATGATACGATCCTGGAATACGAAGATCTAACGCGACCTCAAGAATGTGAGTTTGTTGATGACGATGATATCGAGGAATACGAAGAATTTATTAGCAATGAATTTGATGACACGTGTGTCCCAGGTGAAAGTGGTAATGTAGACTTAAGTTATAAAACTCGAGCTGTTGCGTTTTGGAAGAGCGGCGAAAAAAAGCGCAGGTCTCTCGACAGTGTGCAACACAGATTCAAAAAAGTTACATCAATTCGACAACTGTATCGATGGGAAGAATCTTTGGTGAGAGGTGGTACACGCAGAGAAAAGATATTATCAATCGTGAAGTATGTACTGGACAAATTTCAGGCTGCTGTCGAACAGGGCTCATTTGTGCATGACATAGATATAAAAGAATGGGCGTTAGAAGCAAAGGAAGGCGTTAATCTTCCAAGATTTAAAGCTGGTCATACCTGGATCATGAATTTCAAAAGAGCGCACAACATCGTTTCAAGGAAGATTACAAAATTCATCAGTCGTTCCACGCAGCGAGACAACGAACATTTACAAGTGACAACCACCGAATTCGTAAACCGGGTAAAATCACATATTGCTATGTATCAACCAAATAATGTATACAATGCTGATGAGAGTGGATTTAATTTGGAAATTCATTCTGGTCGTACGCTACGGTATTGTGGTGTTAAGACCGTAGAAGCAACCGTGCAGTCAGTACCCTCAACTACACATAGCTATACGATTCTCCCTACGATTTCCGCAAGTGGTCAATTACTGTCACCCCTATTTATAGTATTAAAAGAAACTAGTGGAGAATTTGGACCTAGGGTAGAAGAAAACTTATTTAGACCGGCTAATGTGTTTATTACTGCTTCAAAATCCGGGAAGTTGACATCTCACCATTTCAACATTTGGCTTACCGAAGTCTTTTTACCAAAGACTGGATCTCAAAGTGTTTTGCTGCTTGATTCGTGGAGTGGCCATTGCCCTTCCACTTTTCAGCAAAGTATTCCTGCTGACAAAGAACTTATTGCGTTAACCATACCGAAAGGAACAACAGGTTTGATACAACCGCTAGATGTTTTCGGTTTTCGAGTATGGAAAAATTTTGTAAGAACTTTTTCAGATCGGGTTTTATTATATGATCTTAATGTAAATTTACATCTACGAAATAATATCATCAAACTGCAATCTCTTACACACAACCAGTTGTCTTCTCCGAGATTTCGAGAATTATTTAAATACGCTTGGTACAAAAGTGGATACCTTGAACAAAGGCCGGAGCAATTTGAAAATCCAGTAGATTGCTGTTAGAAAGTTGTTGAAGTAGTACATACTCCGCCACGTTGCGATCTGTGTAATAAGCCTGCTATTATAAGATGTTCTTATTGTAAAAAGTATCTATTTACAGAACATTTTCTTGACGAACATCACCTTTGTGAAATCTATGTCGGGTGAAATACAAGTATCATCGTATTCAAAGTAGAATAAATTGTTAAATACGCATGAAATCAATGTTTATGTACGTACATACGCAACATACATATGTGATATTCCAGAAATCTTCATATAATATTTTATATTTTGCTATTTTTATATTATCATACTTGTAATCGTCATATATTATGACCTTTAAGAAGAAAAAGAAATCCGAGTATATAATTTACTGTGTGTTAAGCCGAAATCGCGCGCGCGGTGTACGTTACGTCGTATATTTAGATAAGTCGGTATTGCATAGTAAAAATAACATACATGGTTGAATTCAGAATAAAATGCGTAATATTTTTAGTTATTATGAAAATATAAAAATTGTTTAAAATAACGCAAGAAAAATTTCTTTTTTCAACGAGACTTTTCAAAAAATTGTCTCAAGGTAAAATTATAGCACGCGTTATACCGTTAAACTCTTATCTAAAACGTTTTTCTCTATCTCTAGTATTTTAAAAGATATACGCGAAAAATTGGAAGTGTCAATTTGATTTTGGGATTAATTTTCACACCCTTAAAGGGCGATTGGACCCAAATGAAGCATACCGTTATTCTTGTCTTGGATCACTCTATAATTCCACAAAGTTTCATTCAAATCCGTGAATGACAGTTCGCGGTGTTCCCTTGTTAGAATAAATCCGATAGATACGTATACTAATTACTATTTATTCGTTTGAAATTTTTTAAGACATTGTACACCAATCTGGAAGTATATGATTTCATTATTACAACAACGCAGATGTTTTATCATTTCACATTTACAATTTTGGTAATTCTAGCTAATATAAATGTACAATTAAAATGTACAATACTTCCATGAAAACGGAAATTACGGCGATGATTGTATATTTTATGTTAAACATTCCTTTTTCGCAATTCGATAACACAATTTTCGATATTTATTTCCTTCAACACTTTCGAAAATTGCTATCGCGTAAGAAACATAATTTACATCCCAGAAAAGAATCCCTCGAACCTATCCATAACCGCTCTAATCAAGTTCAATTTACCGTCTTCCGTGCGGAAGAAGGCGGCAAACGGGCGGATTTCGGCGTCGATAGGCTCGGTGCACGAAAGAAAGGAGTCAGTCTGGTCGAGATGAAAACATAAAACGATTTTCGCCTGGCGGTCGTTAATTGTCGCGGCCCCGAAACACTTGGCGGCTCGCTTGGTCTCGGTTTTTGCCGTTTTCCAGCCTCGCCTCGCCTCGCCACGGAGACGGCCATCTTTGCGAGCCCACCGGCCCGATGGAACACAATGGACGATCCACGCCGGTGCAGCGGTGCATACAGCACACACACGCGCGCGCGATCGTTCGTGTGTTCGTACACGCGTGTGCACACTCCTCCCTGATGCCGTCTAATTGATGCTGAGAGAGCGGCCCACACGCACCGAGTCAATCTTCTTTCGTTCGGACGTTTTGCCGCCTCCCTTTCACTGTAACCTTTTTGTCTAACCTCCAATGGTGGTCTCTGTTTCACCTTCAGTATTAAGGACCATCTTCGTTTAACTTAGAACACCGGGAAAGTGCATACAAATATACCAATATTGAAATAGAGAAATCTAGAAAGATGGAAATATAGATCAATCAATGGCTGCAGAAATTATGATTATTGTTATTAGCAAACGATTGGATATTTGACGGTGATTAATCGGTATGTAAGTAAATACTGAAACGAATGCAATGGTGTGCAAAAACTTTTTGTACCCATTGTTATCGGTATTACCTGCACTTTGTACATAGAAATTTTTACCCCAAGAAGACTACGTTTTTTTTACCTATGGTGAAGATAAACTTTTAGTGTCCAATTTTTAAACAAAAGCTTATTTTAAAATTATCATTCGTCAATTATTTATGCCACACACAACACTAAATTATAATATTTTATACAAAGCTATGCCGTTAAGCATTCTGTTCGAAACTAACAAGCATCTAATTACTTACGCGCAGCAGCGTACTCGATCTTATCCCCTTTTCATCCTTCAGATCATCGTTTCGTTTTTGGTCCCGGTGCACCGTCACCATTGGACTTTCGTCACTCCAGCAGTCGAGTATCAGCGTTATTAATTGCCGATCGATCGAGATATCGGGCCTCGATCGGGCGCATCACCTTTCCAGGAGACGAAATCTCATGCTGTCCCCGTCAGATCGGTAAAAACATCGGCTCGCGATGTATTAGGCATAAGGGTGGCTACGGTGAGCCAAGGAAGAAGGAGACGGAAGGATCGATTTTTGTTCTTCGTTCGATCGAAGGACGAGTCGTCGGCAAGGGTTGATCGTAAATTCGCTCGACTGTTCGTTCCGCGAACCGCGGTCGATCGGAAATGGGGATGCAACCGCTGGATCCGGTACTCGGAATCGAGGAATCAATTTTTTTGCAACAGAGTCGGTATCGAATCAGCTGTTGATCGGGCCCACGTAGAATGAGGAACGTACTCGCGATGGCTGCTTCTTACGCCGGTCAAGATTTATCCTTGCGTCGCTTTTTTCCGTCGCCCCGCCGCTACGGATCGTCGCCTAATTTTATTCGTGTAATGGCTTCCAAACGACCGGTGTAATGGCGGGAGAAAGGTGTTCGCCCTGTGGATGAGCGGCTTCAACCGGGCTACTGCTCGATTCCTTCATGGTGGATAATTTGAATTGATCTCTGGCGATACTTCTTGTGAATCGAACGTTTACTGAGTTACGGAGGACGCCATTGTTGTTTGCTTTTTCAATAAGGCTGTCGCAGAATTATAGTGATGCAGAGGAATGTAAGAAGATTGTGTATAGTTGTAAGAAGGGTCAAGTTTACTTTATAAAAATGGAGGACGACGAGAATATTCACAATATCGCGTTGTGAAATTGCCAAGTCTTCGTGATATTGCATGTTGAACTTGGTGCAGTCTGAGAAAGATCTAGTACAGTACGAAAGTTAAACTTAACGCACTTACACCTATTATGTTCGTTTACCGTGCGATCTATACTTTGCAAGGATTAAAATTTAGATAACTAAAGTTCACTGTTGTTTATTAATTCTTTGTTTTCGCACGTGAAAAAGTTTATAACAAAAAGACTGGTCAAAATCAACCGAAACGTCGATGATACCAAGTTCTTCGACAACCTTACACTTACCCAAACAATCTTTCCGACCGCAAGTAAAACGGTAGAATGCAAAGCGTCTCGATCGGCCGCGAGCCGTCTGGCCCGTAAATCCGTCGCGGTAGCCGGAAGTCGGAAACGCGTAAATCGTCGAAAGCTCGTGCAGAATTTCGGCGATCGTCATAAAACCGGCGTCGTCGGCAACGAGGGCTCGGCTGTTTCGAGAGGACACCACGGTAATATTCACAGGCCATTTGCGGCACAGTACCGCCACGTTAACGACGACAATGAAAATAATAATGAGAGGTTCGCGCCAAGAAAATCTCCTCTACTTGCACCTCCGCAATTCCTTGCGTTCATTCAGGTCTCGATCGCCGATCGTGAAACCGTGTATCAGGAAATCGACAATGTATATCCGCGAGTTTCCGGTCCGCAATTTGAACTCAAGTCATTTCGCGTCGAATTCGTCGATGATTAAGGATATTGCTTGGCCCGGTCCATTTTGGGATACAGTTTTGGGGATGAATAGGAAGGTCTAAGACAGTTTTATGAATCGGAGAATTGTGTGGAAATTAACTGGAATAGAAGCTTATGGATGAAGCTTTTCTTAAAGCGAAGCTCGAATAAAATTCTACTTGTAAAGGTGGAATTGAGAAATAGAGGGATTCGTTTATTAATAATAGCTTCTGGAATTATAGAATCTCAGATAGATACGGATGTTTAAGTGGTACGATAAAACTAATAGCGATGCTAATAAATTTAAGGAAATAAATATTAAACTGGGGACATATACCAATGAGTCATTCAAACATGGAATTCTACATTATACCCATAATTTTTGTTCCCTTTATTATTTGCATCTATTTTAAAAATATATTTACAAATATTTATATAATAATTAGTAGCGTTTGACTTCCGTTACTTTAAACGGTAAGCACTAAGAGATATTGTGGTTCTAATAGTCTTTAATAATCTTTAAAAGTCTTTTAAATGTTTACGTTTTAATCTTCTAACTGTGACCGCATAGCTGTTTGCTGTTAGCGGATTTGGGTGGGTATTGATTCTATCTTTGTGTTTGTTTGTTAGTCGAATAATTTCTTCTTGTACAGAAGAAACGTTTAATGTTTCGAGAATGTCGTCATTCCTGATATACCAAGGACAATCTATTATTATGCGAAGTATTTTTGCTTGTAAGCTTTCCATTTTTTGGATACGTGACTTTGCTGCCATTCTCCAGCGCTGGACCCCACAAATCCAGATTGGTTTTATTGCACATTTACATATGACTAATTTGTTACTTGTATTGAGCTTACTTTTCCGGGACGTTAGCCAGTTTATAGATATGGTTCGCATTTGAATACTTTTAATTTTGTGTTTTATATGTAGGAATGCGATCGAGCGGATGCGAGTTTGGGAAAGTCTGAAGAGTACTTGAGTTGGGCGATTGTCGTGCGAACGCAGAATGTTTGAGCTCGAATGTTTCTAAGGCGTGAAAGATGAGAACTTGAGAAAACAGTGCGACTGAGAAATTCTGGGTGGTCGTGACCGAATGCGTAGAGTGAGAAAGGTTGACAATTAGAATGAAAGGAAACGAATGTTTGGAAGAATATATGACGGGGAAAATGCGAGCGCGAGGCAGAAAGTATTGGACGTTGAAGAGAGAAAGGTTTGGTTGTGAACGTAGAAAGAGTGTTAAAGTTGCTAAGTTGTAAAGTCGCTTAAGTTGTTTTGTTAAATTGTTTTAAATATATTGTTATTAAGTTTTAATCGCTTCACTTTTATTTTTCACACCTGAATTCCATCTTCTGTTCTACATTTTATAGAACATTTCCTATATATATAATGAACAAATTTTGCATTTAGAGCTTCGTAATCATCCGCTACCTATTTATCGCGTAGCACAACAACCGTACACCAACTAAATTTTCATTCCATTCAAATTAATACACCCTTCCACCTCCTGTTCCCCTGAATGGTACCTAACCTCAAACCTCATTCACAAACATACTCGTACTCCATTTCTCCCCGTGAACGTATGACCGTCGTGTGTCACGAGGCATTCCATCAACCAGCAAGTTCATCGAACCCCGGTCATCCTCGAAGCGCGAACGAGGAAAAGCGCGCGGGAACCAGGCGTGCATGCTTGGGGCGGCGGAGGCGGAGGAGAGGAAAAAGCGTGAGGGCGGTAGAAGCAGCCTCGCGTCACGGGGACAGGTAGAAATGACATGGAACGGCGAAGCATGCCGCGTATGACGGGAAAACAAAAGAAGCCAATAATTTCGGGCAATTTGGAGGCAGCCGCGCGAAACCCGCGTGCCCGCAGGAGCTCGCGTGACCGCTTGTCACGGGTCTGTGCGACCGTGCGACTGGCCACCGCGTCCTGGTGCTTGGCCACCGCCTCCGCCTGTGATTTTCCTCGCCGCTTCTCGCGGGACTGACAGGATTTTCGAACTCGCGTAGTTCTTAGTGGTTTGTAGGTCGTGAAGTTACAATTATATATGTGTAAACTTTATTTTCAGCTTTTTTGCGGTCAAGAAAAGAAACTTGGTTTTGCCAACCTTTTTAACACATTCACCCTTGATATTTAACCCCTTGACATACAATCACGTCTGGGAGACGTCATCCATTTCACGTGCACGTCTCCGAGACGTCAAGAACTGTCTACATATTCCAGAATGTTTCGAAATGTTTCATACTTTACAGAACTACTAATTTATTATTTTATAATGTTACTTAATATATCAGATTGATTAAATATTACATAAAATGTTCTGCTTTACTCCAATTAACCAAAATAAGCTGTTTACCACAAAATAACTGTTCAATTGAGCCAAATTAAATAGTATTATTTGGACGCATCAAATTCTGTTTTATTTGTATGTCAAGGGGTTAAACTAATCAGCAGTTAATAAGTGAATAAAATGAATAACATTGAACTACCAATAAAACAAATTGTATTCCGCTTAATTAATAAATAAATTATATTCCGAAGAAAAAAGAAACAATTGAAGTATTGAATTAATTTTTCGATTATAGAGGATGGTTCACAAGTGGAAGTTCACTGGAAGGAATTTTACAGGGTGACTTATAAGTTGACTTAACGCGTTTACTTAACAGTTGATCCTCGTACGACGAAAATCGTAATGTAATAAATTTATATGTAAGAATCGTACAAACGGTACAATTAGAAAATTGAGAAGAAGTAAAGCACATGTTTAAAATATGTTTCTATACATGATTCCTTCCCAAAATTACATTGCAGTAAAAAGTTTGTCATGGGTCAAAATGACCCTGCATTTGCCCCTTACCTCTGTTAAAAGTCATTCGTCTTCCAAGGATTGAGCTTGTATAGTTTGAAAGGGAAGGGTACACGAAGCTTTGAAAACGATACGATCGAATTTGTTTCTGAAGTTGGAGATTTTCAAATAATTCTGTAAAGATATGTTAAAGTATTCGATAAAGGGATATTAACATTCTTTTACATCGAAACACGATATAAATAATGGCCGTAATGACAATCGCTTTTATAAATACGAATTCTCATAATTAGAAATCAATGAATCCTGATCGGATAAAGAAAGAATGTTAAAAAGGTGGACGCAAATCGGGTCCATCGAAGATTCCCGTAGGTCTGATTAATTTATTCGATACGGGGAACGTGAGAAATTAATTGATGGAATATGTACGCGTTATTTTATCGGTGATTACAGCGAATAGGTGGCAAGTTGGTCGACGAATCCGCTGAAAGTGTGCGGCCACGCGAACGTTTACGCGGACTAATATTAGCATAATGCGTGGAATTAGCATATTCCTACCTACGTCTGGGCGTCGATATTTATTTGCACACACGTGCTAGAAATCCGACTGAATTCTCGAAATAATTCGACCCATGTTTCTGTCTGCCTCTCCCGTTGTTCGTTGATTATCTTGCGTATCCTGGCATTTCTTGCAACGCCATGGATGTTTCAATTTGAACCCTCTGCATGTTTAAAACAATTGTCAGGATAATTAAAAGCAGTCCTCCGCATTTCAAATCGTTCCTCTTGCATTACTTCTAATCATTTAATCGGAAACTGTAGAAGTTTTTAACTTTCGTAAAATATTTGTAATTCAATTAACCTGTATCATGCGAATAAACGATATTACATATTTTATATCCTTTATTTACCTGTGTTAGCGAAAAATAAATATTACCTCCGATTAACTTCTGTAATAAAAATTACTGCTTCCTAACAACGAATCTTTCATAAGTGTATTATAGGAAAATGTGACAAAGCGAAAATTTCTATTTTACTTCTCAAAGTATTTAACAATAGATCCAGGAGTTCAGGTCTTTTTTCAAAATATCGTTACTCTGTGAAAAGAGGGCAAGTCTTCTCGTTGCAATTGATGGTTCCATCGGCATTTTCCGCAAATTAGAAGAAAAAAAAGCTATCGTTCGGTGAAAAATATGAAACGAAGCCGGGTACTCCGACCACGGTAGCGCGCCCACGTAGTCGAGAATCTAACAATAAGCGAGATTACAGTGATCCCACGGAAATTTACGGTTTAGCCAAGCCCGTCGAAGCAGGTAATCACCTCCGGCAGATTATTATTTCCACGTGAATCCTTCCGCCGCGTTCTTTCTCGAAATTTTTCCGTCCCGTAACGCGACTCGCGTTCCCCTCAACTTTTCATCGAGCTCCTCCAATAATTTCCTCTCCGATCGTCTAACCAAGTCGCTTTTGTAGTTTATTTGGGTCTACTCGAATTTTTTATTTCACGAGATATTTAAACTTATTGGTAATTCATTGTTACGTGTTTTTTCAATTTAAAAAGGAATATTTTATAGAATATTTTTGAAATTATCAGATAAACGCCGAAGAATTTGCAACGGTCTATGGTTCCGGCAACGCCAGTAAAATGGCGTCGCTAGATCCTTAGAGCTGTCGCCAATGTACGGCGTTCGCTTTGTTGTGTAATCCTCTTATGAACTATGATAGATAAATATTTACACATGCAATACCTTGCCCTATAATATACCATCTTTTACGAAAAATCGCTAAAAATGATTATTTTCTTTCATTCAGAGGCGAATAATGCATGAATAATGCATTCTTATAATTTAAAATCAGCGGTTCTTCTTTCAGCAAAAACGAAACGATCAATTTAATATGTTAAAGACTGGTAGAATTTCAATAAAATCAATCAGCTCTTTGACTACACAGTTTTATGGGAATCTTAATTTAAACTTCAAGCTGAAAATATTGTATTTAAGCGTAATTTATGGTTTTCGTTATTTCTGCTAATTTTTGTTATTCGAACTTCAAAAGAGAATGTAGCAAAAGTGTCACAGGAACAGTTTAGAATTTGTTAATTGTTAGAGTACTATAAGGCTGTGCAAATGCGTTTTGACGGTTTTACAACGTCGGTGCACGGTGCTATTTGCTGTCGGCACCGTTGGATAATAAATAACTTCCATTCCACAGTGGCAGAGGAAAGAGCACTCCACATTCTGGTGATACGGGATGAGCATGATATAAGCGTTGCAACGCTTCCGCTCTTTACCCGCTTATTAAACGCGCTCGGCGATTCCTGCAATGATTCGCAGAATTACTGGCGCGGTCACGGTGTCTTGACAGACAGATGCGAGTCGAGTTAGAGGAAAGAAGCACTTTATCTAAATCCTTACGGTGGGATAGTTTGGTCGTTTCATTTTCCCTAGACAATGAATTATATACAGTGCAACAATAATAATAAGACTTCATTTAACAAGCTAATGTCGAAGTTCAACAACGTTATTAACATTCTTAGAGTATTCGTGGAAAGCATTCGATGTTGCGAGAAGTCATATTAATCCATTTGCAACACCCAAGTTTTGACGATTATTTGTTCTGAACATCTTCCAACATTTCTCAGTAACACATTACATTAACTGAATCGATCAATTTATACGTAAAACAAGAAGTAGCCTGAATCTTTTAACGAATGTTCATTATATAAATGTTCATTATTCTATTGTCTATTGTAAGCAGACCAGTACGGCACAATAACAGCGACCTCAACATTCTGCTTATCGAAGGTACCCCAAGGATCTATTGAAAAGAAACAGGACACCAACTGTACCTCACCGTTTAAAATCCACGAAATTCCAGACTTAAGGACCAACGAAAAATCACTAGGATCACCCGTGAGAGGTAATGACGACGATTGGGGTGGCTTTAAACTGTTCTACTCTCCATTGTAAATAGACCAGTTGTATGCCACAATTTCAGCGACCTTAACATTCTGCTTATCGAAGATACCCCAAGGATCAATTGAAAAGAAACAGGACACCAACTATACCTCACCGTTTAAAATCCACGAAATTCCAGACTTAAGGACCAACGAAAAATCACTAGGATCCCCCAAGAGAGGTAATGACAACGATTGGGGTGGCGTTAACCTGTTCTACTCTCCATTGTAAATAGACCAGTTGTATGCCACAATTCCAGCGACCTTAACATTCTGCTTATCGAAGATACTCCAAGGATCAATTGAAAAAAAGCAGGACACCAACTGTATCCCACCGTTTAAAATCCACGAAATTCCAGACTTAAGGACCAACGAAAAATCACTAGGATCCCCCGAGAGAGGTAATGACGATGATTGGGGTGGCGCGAGAGTACAGCGTCGCGGAGGAACGGCGATCGGTCGCCGAAGGGGCGCGGTCGAGCATGCTCGGTCTCGTGGGTGGCCACTATGATTTCTTCGGGGCTATCTGCCGATCTCAATAGCCGAGTAATTCTGCCGCGCTGCCCCACGGACCCTTTCCTCCCCTCCCCCTCTTACCCTCTACCCCCTCTCACGGGCCGGACCGGGCCGAGCAAGGCGCATTCTGACACCTACGACTGGCCATGAGACACGGCGCGGCAAAAAGCGGCGAAAGAAGGGAAGCCCGGGTCCGGTTCTCGCTGGTTAGGCCTCCCGTCGGCCGTGGAGCCAACCAGAAACCAGAAGAACCACTCTGGAACACTCGGCTAGCCACACCTCTGCGAAGCTGCCTCCGTTTCTTCCTCTTCTCTCCCTCTGGCGTTCCCACCATCCCCCCGTTCGCCCTGTTCCGTGCCCCGTTCGCATTTTTTTTCGTGCCCCGGCGATGAGAGCTGGAGCCCTCTGCAGGCGAGACCAGTCGCGAGGTCTCTCCCCGGCTCTCCCTGGCTCTCCCTTCGATCGCGCGGCGGAAACGCGGGTTCCTCGTGTCGTTTGTTAACAGCGTGGGATTTTGAAGCCACAGGAACCAATTTTTGGCGTTGAAAGATTGTTCTTTTTCGATTTTTGGAGTTTTCCGATCGAAATTTCACGGAGGATTTTCAAAAATATAGTTAGAGGAGGTAGAGTTTGTTGGCGGTTTTTACAGGTTCTTGAAGATCTTTGAATTTTATATTGAGGTCGAAGAAGTAGAATTTTTTTTGGAATATTGTTCAAAACATCCGTGTTTATTGAAATATCAAATTCGTAATTGAACTAAATACTCGTGGAAATTCTTGCTGCAGATTTTGCAATATGTTACGCAGGTTTTTGTTTTAATTCGGAATAGGTAGTTTCATTAATTGCTGAAATCATCGATTCGAGTAATCTAATTCGAACCAAGTTTAAGAAATTGGAAGAACTAAGGTTGTACATTTCGTTATCCAATTATCTGATTAATGCACCACTTATAATTCTTTTATATTTTTCATTTTATATGTAGTCAATCAGTTCGGTTTCTGAAAGGTTTGCATAATTCTCACTTAACCATTCTCTAGCTCTTATAGAAAGGAACTCTGACACGACTTTACTACCTGTATTTATCAATAATTACAATAAAAATATGAGTTACTATAATAGATAGCCAGTTTCTTTCCACATTCCTTTCCGAAACATTCGCTACTCTTTTCATTTCTATTCAGAAACTAAGCTCTTCCAAATCTTTGCAAAAATACTCGAAACTGTTTGGTCCGCTTCTCATCGTCTAATCTTCCACGTCTTAGGTTCCCTGATTGAAAGCCGGTTCCGTCGCCGCGGCGTCAAAGGGTGTGCGCAGGTGGTCGCGCAATATTCTAATTAGCGAACGTTCCAATTATCCGGTTCACGTTTCGCGCCGATAATTGCGAGCTGCTCCGCGATTGCGCGACTACACCGGTGAAATACGCGCGCGCGTTTCTCGCCTCGAATCGACACAATGGGGAGAAACTAATAAGTGGCTGGCTATTTAGCAACCTCGCTTTTGTCGTTAGTCAGCTCGTTAGCGGAGTCCCTCTTTGGTCTTCGCCACAGAATTAGCGAATATGATGCTTTTTGACTACGGTTACCTCGTTCAATGTGGTCTACATAAAAGATGTTGATTTTCCAAGGTAAGGTTTCAGGTAAGGACGAGGTGTTGAGGATTTTTGGGCAACGAAAGATAGAATTTATTCGTGTTACTTAAGATTAAGATGAAAATATTATTTGATACGCCTGTGACTTCGAAAATCCGTTGAACTTCTCTTTTAAATTAGCTTAAAAGAGTTACAATATTTATTTGGGATCTACAAACTCACTTTTGGATCTTAGATTGGGAAAGCGAAACGAGGATACCATTCTATGTGTGAAACGATAACTGGATCGGGAATTTTTATACATTTTACGAGAAACTTAAATGTACAAATGCATAAGCTACATAATATGCAAAAATATTCAATATTTTTTAAGAGAAGTACGTGTTACAGTATTTAAAAGACGAAACCGATCTCTGTGATCTAGATTCCGTTTCTTTAACTATGCGTGTTTACAAAAATACGAATTTGCATAAAAATCAACGGTTTAATGATTAGCATGAACATAATGGATAGAAACAGTTGGAAATTCCAGTCCTTCAAGTGTTAATGACATAATCAACTCATTATAACCTAGTATTTAACTTTTCGTAACTCTAAAAATTATGCAAGTACCATTATACTGAATGATGATTCAAATATAAACCTTTAACCTTTTTCATCGAGTTCTCGATCATAGAAAGGGAACCATTTGGAAATTCTCGTTACTGACTGAGCTTAAAATCGATTATCAGTTTGCAACGGAAGATTTGTACTGTTGGAACACCATAACGGGTGTTCACATAAAAAAGAACCACACGTGCGCTGGTGCAATCGCGTCTAAAAACGCATCGAATATGCTAGCGAGTGTGGTGTTGGCCGGCGGGCCGCGAAGCGCTTGAAACTTTCTAAAAACTCGTCCCTGCGCCCGTTGTTATCTCGCAATTTTTTCCACATTAATTAGTAATTATAGGGCGACTTCGTTAGTCCCGGCTTTCGCGACTTAATTAAACACCAGCCGCCGCTTTTCCATTTACAGTCACCGAGTTCCCCTTCTTCCGACCGATCTTTTCATTTCCTCGACACTGTTCATTTCCATTCTGTTGTTTGGTATCGGTGTAACCAATGAAACACGTGAAACTATGTTTTAAATTTTTCAAACCCACTCTCTACATCTTTATTTGATCCAGACAAATCTTCTATCGTTTGCTAATTTAAATTTTCACAAATCAGTTACTGAAATGCGAAAGGTAAAGGAAAGCAGGGTGAAATATTTTGATGCCGATTAAATCTGAATACAATGAAAAATAGATATGCATATGAAATATTTCCGTGAAAGGAACGACTTTTCTCACCCTCCGTTTTTACATCTTTATTTTGTCTAGACAAATCTTCTATTATTTGCTAATTTAAATTTTCACAAATCGATTATCAAAATGCAAAAGGTAATGGAAAGCAGGGTGAAATATTTTGATATCGATTAAATCTGAATACAATGAAAAATACATATGCATATGAAATATTTCTGTGAAAGGAACAACTTTTCGCACCCTCTGTTTTTACATTTTTATTTAATGTACGCAGATTTTTTATAGCTCGCTAGTTTAAATTTTCACCAAACAGTTATCGAGATGAAGCCGAAAGCGGGGCGAAATATTTAAATACCGATTAATTGTGAGCACAACGAAATATAAATGTGCATTGTCCACGGAAGAAGCTATAGAAGCTTTACGTGAACTTAATAACTTAAAGAGAAATCGGGAAGACAGAAAGATGGTCGATATTCATTTATAAAATTTACCCCTCGCGGATATTCTTCGCGAGGAACTCGGGAAAAAAATCCGTCGACTCCGTAAGAACAGAGGAGCAAGCTTCAGTCTCAGAATTTCGTCCGAAACGAGGCCGTTTTCTTCCTCCCTTTTTTCCCACCCCCGTCTTCGTCCCCCCCGGCGGAGACTTGCTGCCAGCGAAAATAAACGGTGGAGACGCGTCTACGTAGGGTTGGCCGCAGGGTGGAGGCGAGAAAGAAGGAAGGAGGGAAATTAATTAGCTCTTTTGCGTTTCGCGGAGAAAGAGGGAGAGGAAAAGAAGAAGAGAAGGAGAGCGAGAGAGAGAAAGAGTTCAAAGGAAGTGGCGCAGACTACCGAGGTCCGACTTCCGACCTGTCGACGGTGTGTGTAATTCCTTTCCACCCTTCTTCCACCCCCTGCTTCCACCCCCGTCACTCGATCTATATACGTGGAACCGGTTGTGAGAACCTCCGGTAAGATCCTTGGCGACGATCGCGAGAAGAACGTCGACGTTTCTCTTTGTGAGGCCGCGAGTTCAACCCTTTCGACGCGATCTCAGAGCACGATCTCTCACCCCTCCCACTGGAGTTTGGTCATTGTTCTGTGGCTACGGGGACCGTTTGTTCGGCGGTGAAAGTATTTCGAGCCGTTTTTTCGCGTCCCCCGGACGATGGAAACGATTTTCGGGGAAATTTTATGCATGGTACTGGGGTTGGTTTCTTAAAATTGCAAAGGTTTCGCTGAATTTTACGGTGTTATATATTCCAAAACGATTTTATCGACACGATTGGTTGTAATAAAGGTAAGCATCGAATTTGTAATATTTGTACTGTAAGCGAAATAAGTTAAAACCGAACGAGGACAGTATACATTAGCCGAGGGCAACTAACTGACCTACCCGCGGCGACACAGAGGCCAATGTTATTGTCAACACAGGTGTTCTCCGGTCGCACTCGCAGAAATAAAAACCTGCCAAAGGCGAATCCGTAACATATGTTCTGTCGAATAAACGTTGTCGAAATTGTTACCCCGAGGTTATGAGTTTTTTTGTCCACTAATCGTTCCTTCCGATTTAGACATATTTACAATACTGTATATTATGGTTAACAATTAAAATAATTAAAGACGAATAAAACAATGGAAACACTTTTAGATGCCACTTACCTTTAATAGCTGTATGCAACGAATGATGCAATTCTGTGAACCATCTTCTGTGGTGAACGCAGACGTAAAGAAAACTTAATCGAACGCAAAACACATTTCTCAGATTCCGCTAAAAACGCACACATTGTTTTTATCAAAAAAAAAAAAAAGGAAAAAGAAGTATCAATAATTTCATCACTTTCAATAATTCCACAGTATCGACACATTGTACGCAAATCATTTTCTTTCACCAATATCACAATTTCAACATGATTCGTATCGGGTTTAATGAACAAAATTATTAATCACGATATTCAATTAATAATGTAATAATTATCATTGTACTGCAGCGAAATTGCAACGTGTAAATTAACGTTAAATCGTATCGGAGAGTAGCATTGTAACAGGAAAAGCTGCTCGATGCTTCTGTGGCAAGGCGAGCGGTACGACTACCGCTACCTAATTCGCGACAGGTCAAATGTGTTTGGTCGCTCGATCGCGATTAAGCGCAGACTGATAACATAATCCTTTCACGATCGGGAAACATTTCTACATTTCCCGCGGCAATCGTGAATTCCGCGTGCTTCCCGGCGACTGCTTCCCACCACCGTCGTCCGCTTACACTTTCTCGATCGTCTGCGCTTGAAAACTGGAACTGCAACAACTTAATCATACTGACTCTTCCAACGGTCGGATTCGTGGTATTCTTCTAGCGCAGCTGAACTTTCCGTTCGATCCTTATACGGTAATAATGTCTGTGGTTCGCAGAATTAGCGGAAGTAAGGTGATTATTTTTGTGGAATGACGTAAAATTTATGTTTTGCGTTAATTGATGAGTAGTACATTTTCTTATTAATCGTTTTACTACGAGAAATTATATGCTAAAGAGTATACTCGACGCTGCGTTTTTACTTTGAATTTATGTTTGTTATTGCACACATACATGTGAATTTTAATCACTTCTGTATCGTATAGAGTAATAACAATTTTATTGAATAATGACTTGAACTATTAATTTGGTTGATAAAAAGAGCTGGCGTTACCCATGTTGTTCGAATAACAATACACAATTGCATATCATATTCAGTCATGTATTGTTCCGTAAAACTACCCCTTTAGAAAACATTTCATTTTGCTGCAATGGTTATTTATGCATTCGTTGGGAATAATAAATACCGTGGAAACTGCAAAATGCATTTTACATGCCAAAAATACATGAAATATCTAAAACAAAGTTTCCACGTATTACAATTTCGAGGTGGTGAAGCAAACTTTCCTGTTAAACATCTTTATTTATGCTTATGAAGATACGAACTTGGACAAATACTCGTATTTCAATAATTACCAATCAAACACGAAAAAAACATAAAAGATCACGAAGCGAGAAACGAAAGCAAACCGTCTGCTAAGAAGGCAAGCAAGTATTCACCCCGCGATCCTCCGAAGAGAGGGTTAGCCGATAGGGTAGGGGTGGAAAGCGAACAAATTGAAATCTGTATCTCTAATCCGATCCACTTTGTCTCCAAATAAGAGGCAGACCCAACCCCCTCGCTTGAACCCGACGACTGCCACCCCCCCCCTGGAGGCTTTACCTATGTTCACGTTTACATTGCCACCGCCATCAACCCCCTCTCGCCCCTCCACGTTCGCCATCCCCGCGGCCGTTGGACGCGTCCGCGTGAAGCGACGACTCCACGCCAACGCTGGTGTGCGCCGATATACTTACGTAAAGGGGTGTGCAGAGGGGCGAACGGCGGGGGTTGGGGGGAGAAAGTCAGGGCTCGGTTGCCTGGGCCAGGCCGAGTTCAACGCGGAGCAGAGTTTCATCCCCTTTCGCGTTCCGCGGTGTCATCGTCAGAGGGCACTGTGGTTGACACAGAACGACACCCCACTCTACAAACCTCCCTCCCCCGAATAGCCCCGCCAGCGAAATACTCGTCACCGGCAGGGCCGAACACGTACGGAAAATCCAGCGGAATCGACCCCCGCTAGACCCTAGGCTTGATTGCCTCCAGATGGTAATAAGTCTGTGCTTACACGTTCGTGAATTAGGAAAATCGCATTTTGTGGCAACCGATATCTTTTGAGAATCCTTGTTATTTGGTTTTCGAGGGGGTAAGTTGTTTTCTATCTGCCGTTTTCTTTCGAGCGATGGGAAAGTTTGCAGTGAGAAAGTTTCAAGATAATTCGGGTTGATTTTGAGATTTGGAGGTTTCAAGAAATAGGTGGAGGGAAAAGTCACAACCCCTAATGAGAGAAATGATTTTGTTTATTGGTTGTTTGAATAAAGGGGTGTTTTGTTTATCGAATGGCATGTTGAATGTACATGTTAAATTAGAAAATAGGAAGGTTAGCGCAATCAATCTTGAACGCATGGTAGATATTTCTTTGATTATTAATTGAACTTGCTTTTCGAAGGGGTTGTTTCAAACTGAAATTCCGTCAAATATTTCGGAAAACTTCTTATCGATTTAATACATCTTCATGCGTTTCATAAAAAGCTGTGTCCGCGGAGATGAAGAAGACCGGCTCGTTGACTAATCCACTCTTGCCCACCCCCAACGGGAGCGGTGTTGGACGAACAAACAAAACAGTGTTCTCAATCAGGCACCCTCTCTCGTTTCAAGTTAACCGTCCCCGTCCCTGGCCCCGGTTTGACCCGTTAAATCTCGACTCGAATTCAAGGGGTGGATAGAGGGAGAGTAACGGAAAGGGTAGGGGAGAGAACGAAGAAGAAGACCAGTAAATTTCGCCTGCTTCACGTATACACACGCATACACGTACACGTGCCGTGTAACTTATACAGAGGACGGAGCCAAGACGGATTTAAAATTTAAATTTTATTTGATTATATTTGAATTTAATTTCGTTACTTGTACCCGAGGGGTGGTTCCTCGATCTCGCGACTTTATGCCTGCGCGTGCGCACGCGTGAACCTAACTGGGTGCAGCGCGTATTAGAGGTTGCTCGGTAGATACGATAGGGGTAGTTTTCAACGAGCGAGCTCTGCTAGTACTTTATCAGCATAATTAAACAGAGAGAGGTGCGAGGGTAACAGGGTGGATAAACTTTTCGAAACCAATACCAAATGCTCCCTTGTCGTTAGCAATATTTGTTTATCCAGATCAAAAATTGCAAATCTAATTCCTTCGCAAATTCAATTTTCACTACTGCTACCAATGATTCGTTATTATACAGCGATCTCATAAAATCTACACTATATTTATCGAATGGATACCGTAAATACGTAAAAACATATACAGTAATTTCGCCAATGTAACCTACACCATTACTCATAAATCAAAATCAATTAGAAGTCCATTGGTTGAGTCCATTGAAATCTATCAAAAGAAGAACCAAATAAATACTAACCTATTTAGTAGGACCCAAAAAAAGGACTTTTTCCTCCAAAATATCTTCCAAATTCCGGAAAGAATGCAAAGGTATAAAGAACATCCAGATTAGCTGTGTTAAAAAAAGATCGCAAAGGAAAAGAGAAAGAATTGTTAATAATCCAGCATCGTCACCCTAAAAAATCCAAGATTCGTACTCGGAAACCTCGAGCCGACTTTCCTCCGCTTCAGCAATCACGCGCTATAGAAAACGAGCCGGTGGCTGGGTAGTGCATACCACGAAAGGACAGCCGGATCCTGGCGCGGCGCGGCGTCGCGATAAGGCGCGCCGGAAGGCAAAAAGGGCAGAACGGAGGTGGTCCGGGGTAAACGATGCCGCAATTAGCCAGGATGTCCCCGTGGAAGCGGCGGCCACGGCTTGGGAAGCTGAGCGTTGGCGTAACACCTGACCACCGTTGCGTGGTTATTGCCGCTGAAAATTTATGGAAAACGGCCGCTCAGCGGTGATTAATGCGCGCGTATTACGCGCGAGCTCGCGTACCCGGGGTTAATCGCCATCGGATTACTGCGTCACCCGGTAGCTGTAACCAGTTGAACCTCGATTGTAGACGTAGGGAATTTCTGCGTGCTTGGAAGCTAGTAGATAGGTAATTGTTTGAGGTAGGTTGGTTGGAATATCTTTTGAATGTTGATTGGGTTGTTGATTTATTTAGTGATTGGGTGAAGATTAAGGAGTATAAAGAGTGTTCTATTTTATTTTCTTCTTTTTAATTAAAGTAGAGTTTTGTTAGTATTTTCAAAGAGACAGATAAGAAATTTATGAAATAATTCTGTAATAATGTAATAAAAGTAATACTGTTTATTATGTCAGTATACTAATTGTAAGATTGCTTTTGGAATTAAATTCTCGGTTCTATTAAGCAGTTCGTATTGAAATATTTTATTTTTAATTTCGCAAGCTTTCGTATAAAATTCTGCTAAATTATCTTCGGTATGGGGATATAACAAGTTTGGGGCTGGATTGAAGGGAAGCGTAGCATGATTTTAATGAAAAATTTCGGTAATAATTCATACGTAAACTCGCTGGTCAGTTGAAGAGATTCGTCAGATTTGGAATTAGATTTCCGACGAAAATTTGCGGGGTCGGCTTTGAGAGACACTGGTCCAGCTTCATCCCTGGCTGGACCGTGAAATACCATAAAATTAAACAGACGTAAATCCTGCGGAGGACGCTGGACCAGCGCCAAAATTCACCGGCAATCGTCGACGCCGCTTTACCCGCGAGCAATGTAAAAGGGGACTCGGGAATTGGCTGTGAATTTTCAAACACTGTCTTCAGACCCGTCTTAATAAACTTACCACCTACCAGGACCTCTTAGCGATTTGGTGAAATCCACAGGACGACTCGTTTATATTATTTACTTTAATAATCCATTTTGATGACACTGAACATGGTATGTTAAAACAGAAAGAATTTGCAAAATTCAATTTGTTAAAGGTTGTTGTAATAATTGTTCATGAATTAGATATTTAACTCGTTCTAACAACATGAGGGTACTTCATTAAAAAAATTTCCAATAATGTTCAATGCCTGTAATCCTTTTATCTAAGCTATGTTTTATTAATTTTGATGAACTGTCTTGTTTTAAATCCATTTGCTCCCAGATTTAGGTAATTAAAATACAAAATCTTTATAAACTGCTTTGGATTCTTACTCAATGATTGCAAAATACCTCTTTCTCTCCCTAATCGATGCAAGAGAGAGATCTAGTATTGCAAGCGTTGACGCTAGAAATAAGATGTAATAATTTCCCCAAGACATATTGAATTCCATCTAACCGCACCAACTATTACTAACTAATTAGTTTCAATTACAGCATCAACCTTTTTGTCGAAGAGCTATTAACACTAGGTTTAGTTAAATTAAAGGGTTTCGGACTTCTTGAGCAAAATTTGCAAATTTGCAT
This sequence comes from Tetrapedia diversipes, assembly GCA_033822845.1. Classification (NCBI taxonomy): domain Eukaryota; kingdom Metazoa; phylum Arthropoda; class Insecta; order Hymenoptera; family Apidae; genus Tetrapedia; species Tetrapedia diversipes. Next base: position 14,470 of record JAOPTO010002408.1, on the reverse strand, counting down.
TACTATTATTCCTAGCAATTTTAGCTAACTTTTATTGATGGAGTGATACAAATATACATAAATCTATTTCACTCCAAGTTCTGCAATTTCAAATTCTGTTTAAGACGAGATAAAAAATCACGTAGAAAAGTTTTTCGCTGAAAAACCTGAGAAATTCTGGAAGGACGGAATTTTCAAGTTACCTGAAAGATGGAGAAAGGTTCAACAAAGGAATGGCACCTGTATAATTTAATAAATGTATGATAAAATTTAAATCCCCTGCGCATCAATCTCTCTTCAAAATGGGCACGAATTTTCCGGACAACCCAATATATTGAAAATAGATATACAAGAAATGTCCGTAAATCTAGTATTAACACTGATATACACAAAATATTAAACGAGACATTGCAAATAATTGTTCAATTTATACCTGAAACGTTTCTAAAATACTTCAAGCGCAATCGCAACGCGTGATTTAGCGTCAGTTTATTCTCCGCCCAATTTTCACCAAGGTTCCCCGAATTCGCTCACCTGACAGACCGGTTGAACGGCGTTCTCAGCAGAATTTTCGATTCCGCTGCAAGCTCCGTGGCGCGGCCGCTTACCTCGCGAAGGTGGAGGAGCTATATCGTCCCGATTTTTATCTAAACCACCATCCCCACCTCTATTTCACGTCGGAGCCCCGGCAAACATCCGGCAGATTGCCGGCGTGTGCGCGACTTTAATCTATGCTAACTCAAGCCGTGGGGTCTGCGATGCTGATGGCGGCGGCGGCTTCCCGGCCCGGACATGGAAATCCCGTGGCTGGCTCCGGAATTAGCGATAATGCAGAGTCATCCACCGATCCCGGCCCGGGCTTAAACGCCGTCCTTGTCGGAGGCGCCTTCGTGGTCCTTGTGCTTTCCTCTTGTTCGATTCGATTCGATTTTAGACCGTTCGTCGCCGGCCTTGTTCAGAACTTAATCGCGAAGACAGTGATCGAGTGTGTGTGTGTACGTGCTGTTTTTTGAAAATACGTGATAGGTGCTTTTTTCCCTCTTCGAATATCGGCGGTGGGTTGAAAAGGGTTGTGAAGGAAGAACGAGATTTGTCAGGGAGGGATGGAACAAGATGGATTTGGAGACACGAGAATAAAATCATAAATCACCTCATAAATCGGAATATTGTTTAAGAAATCCAATCACTCGCATTTTAATTGACGCTTCTGAGAAATCAAATCATGTAGACTTTTTCTCCACTTCATTACAAATATTCAAGCAACAACTACGTGCTCAGTTAAATAGGTGACATCAAATAGGCAACATTAATACAACACTCTTTTAGCTACACTCTGCTTAACCCTGCGTAAATTAACACAATTAATTGTGTCCAACGTCTGAGAATCCTTTTATGTATACTTTTGTGTAAAAAGAGTTACTTGTCCGTCTAATAAAGATTATTATTATTATTGTTATTATTAAAATAACGTGAAAAATGAAATGAAATACTTGGAAATGTAAAGGGGTAAAATTAAAAATAGGAATCTCGAAGAAACTGGATTACAAATTACAAGGATTAGGTTTTTAAATTGGAAGTTATAGGAGTTTATAATAGGGGTTGTGAAAAGTATTTCTATTTAGAATATTTTATTTAGAATTCTTATTGAAGTTCCTTTTTGTAAATAGAAACGATTAATTGTTCTTTTCTAAGTCAATACCAACAGAGTTTCAAAATCGTTATACAAATGTAATAGTTTCGCGTAGCATGTAAATCACCATTTATTAATTCATCTTATCTGACTTCGAATATTCCGGGGACATTTCGCATAGAATTTTCACGAATGCAAGAAACATACACGCACGAAAAGTAATTTAAAACGGAACGAGAAACGCCCATGTACGAAGTCGAAAAACGAGAAGTCCATTTGACAAATTGGTGCTAGCTTCTTTCTAAGCCGCCCTTCTTAATTTCCGCTTCGTGGCGTCACGGCTGCGCAAAGAAATTCCCGTGGCAGACACCATTAAATGGTTCCGCGTGTGCGCAGCGTGAAATTTCACCCCCTTGCCGCGTCACGAAGACTTGCTTCTGCTCCTTCTTCAAATGATACCTACATCATCTTTACAGAAGAAATTCCAAGTGTCACACTGCTGGTTACTCTGTTGTAGGAATTAAAGTGCCATTTTCACAACTGCTTGTCAATGGTAAACAGGAATGAAAATGTAAATATGCATAATACCGTTCTTAGTATTTTGTAAAAAATCAGTTTGTTCGATGAACAAATTCCGCACTGATTTACAATTTGTTAAATTCTTATTAAAGATTATCATCGGAAAGTTTGTTCGCTCGTTAGATTTTCGTTGAACCGTAATCTGTGTCGAAGGGTTAACCACATTCTCATAACGATTCGCAAACCATCTTAATGTGTCGTAAAAATTCCATTCAACCCGAATTTAACCCCACCCCAAGACGCGAGCCAGCTCATCTTAATCTCGAACACTCTGTTCCCCGCATTACCGTGACTGTCCCAATTTTTTCCCCTCGATTCGAAGAAAATCGGCTCGAAGCATCGATTCTCAGCGGTCGGTCCACGACAAAGCGTGTGCTCGCGCGCGTTGGTCCCCGACAAAAAGGAAGTCGAACACGAAGCGACAGAGAAGCAAAAGGAAGGAAAAGAAGGGACGGGCCCGATCGAACGGATCGTCCTTGGAAGCGATCGGAATTCTCGCGATCGAAGCGGCCCCGCTCGGCTTTCTTACACGGTTGCTCGTGTGCGCCCCGACCAAATAATTCAGTCTTAATTAGGATTTACGCGGCGGCCGAGAACAATTAAAACATAAGACACAGGGCCCCACTGTCGGAGGCGAGCCGTTCGTGGCTGGGAAACTATTGTCCCGGCGGGTTCAACCGGAATTTGATTTCGAAGTGCCGCCATTCTCCCCCCCACCCCCTTCTCGTAGCAGCCGCTGACAGGCACATCGATCCGCGGCCCCGGCTAATAAATACGTCGACGGCCACCGCGGGTCGACATTAATTCCGTGACGTGACAATTGCGTCTTTTAATTACCCAGAGCGAAGGGACCCGCTGCGCGCCACGCCGATGTGTCCCTTCATGGGGGACATAAAGTTTCTTCGCGGTTTTTGCGACCAACCCTCCGCTCCATCGCCGACCGATCCGTGTTCGTCAGGATTTCCTGGGATCGTGCTCCAGCTGAGTTTTCTGGTATGAGATGAAGGAGACGATAACTGCTGTTTCTTTTTTTTTTTATTCTTCTTTCTGTGGGACGTTTCAGTTTTCGGGAATAGTATTGGAGATAGGGGGGATGAAAGTATGATTTGGTAATGTAGGTTATGTTTAACTGGATGATGCTGAAGGGTTAAGTTCGTAAGTTATATCCAAAGAAGAATAATTGGGAACAGTGGGAAAATTTATTGTTCACTCTGAACTTTTTTCTAATTTCACATTTTGAAATTAAGAGGTTAAGGGATGATATTGTATAAAACTTATTGTTTCACTAATAGTGCAATAAATAGCTTCTAAGAAAGTCCTATTTCCTCTGTCGCATGACCTACATAATGATCGCCTTAAACGAGCCTTCTAAACTCACGAAGCTGTACACACTACACTACCCTACCTCGCCCGAAGGAACAGCTCGGATCCCATGTAACGAGTTCCAGCGATTAGTATCCTGATTAGCGATTAGACGGTTAATAATCGTCGCGCGCGGGCCGAATCGGTGGCGCACCTGCCAAGCAGGTGCAATCGTAGCCGGGCTCGGTCTATCAAACCAGTTTCTCTCTGGCAGAATCTCGATCGGTTTCGTTGGCTCCGTGGCTTATAACACTTCACAACCTACTGTCCCACAGACGGTTCCAGAACCCTCTCTCTCCAGTGAACTCGAACTCTCAACGACCAACCGATATTCGTTCTGAACGGTGTCATCCGTTAAGAAGGAACTCTCTCCCTCCCTCTCCTTCTCTCTGCACGTTTTCCTCGCCATTTTCCCGATCTACGTCATTTCCAAGAGAATACTTTCAACGAGAACGGTTCCTCGGCTTCCTGTCAGCGGCGCGGGGGGCCCGGATCGGCCATTTTCTCCGACAGGATCTAACGATCGTGCCGAGGCTCGCGCCGGGTGGCGGCCGAACTGACATTTCCCCGCAATAAATTCCACCTGGTTAGGCGGGCCCGGGCAAAAAATCGACGGGTAATGTGTATGGTAGGCGCTGTAGGAAATTACGTGTTCGCGGTTATTGGCAGGCCGGCTGTAAAGCCGAGGAAACTCGCTTTCGTCGGCCGGGAATCGAGTAGACGGTCGGCCGAGAGGCAAAAGCGGCAAAAAAGACCGATCCCGGCGAAAGAAGGAGAGAAAGATCGTGATGAAGGAGGAGGATGGGCGGGAGGTAAGGAGGGATGGCGAGAGGGTGGAGGGAGGGGACGGAGAGGAGAAACGAGGTGGAGCTGCTGGGGCCCCGGAGTACTCCCTTCTTTCACGGTGGTCCCCGACTCCGAATGGCTCTCCTCGTCTCTATCCCGTGGGCCCCTGACGAGAGGGGGGCCCCGCGGCTAATATCCGACGCAAGCCTGCCCATTTCGGGGCCCACGTCGCGCCACTCTTCCCAAGGCATAATAATATAGACGTCTCGTTAGCCGTCGCGCATCACCGGCCCTCGGATAGAATTGGTTTTAGGAGCGTGCATGGGTAATAAGCCGGACCCCGTCTTCGTTTCGTCCGGGTACCCCGCGAGTGGTCATCCATTCGGTTCTTCACTTCCTTGGTCGCCGTTAATTGTTCCTCGGTATTGTTTCGGGCAAATGGATTCGAGGATGAAAGTTGCTGACTTTTTATGCCTGGTTTGTGCAAAGCTCTCAGGGTTGCGCTAGATTGGGTTCGATCGGTCAGGGTCATCGATGGTTTCAATGATTAACGTGGATAAGAGTAGTGATATTGGATAAGTGGACTGCTTAAGTATACGAACATAATACCAGAGCTGAGCCCTTGACCTGGGATTTATTTATAGTTACTGCTACCAGAAGCATCTGGCCAACGGTATTCTCGAAAATTACGTCAATCAGCCATCCTTTAGACCAGCTTCCCCGAATGCTTTCCGAACCTGACGTATCCCAGGTGTCCCTACCGCAATTCCTTCTAAAAACCTCAACTGCCGTCATCAACGTTAACTCGAACTGCTTTCCTCCATCCGCATCCTCGTAAACCTCATCAGGCGTCCACCGGTTTCTACCGAAGCATCCTCAAACTCATTTCAACCTCAAGGAACTCACAGGAAATCGTCTAGAGTTAGTCTTCTATCATCAGAAACTGCTGCGCGGGAATATAATCTGAGGGTACCACATCATGACGCCATCCAATGGGGCGAAAAGGAAACAGTCACCCGGTGTACACGCGGAAAAGGAGGAGGTACCAGCGTGGGGAAGGAGAGAGGTGGCGAAGAGGGGTCATGAGTGAGAACAAGAGCAAGAACAAGAGAAGCAGGTAGGTCGTAACGTGGCGCACGGAGAGTCTGGGGCCCACGCTCCGCCGCGCCACGACAAGGTGGTCCCGGGGACCAACGGGCCCCGACTCACGGACGTGGGGCCCGCACGAATGCCCTCGATTTATGAAGCACGAATTAAATACTATGATCCTAGTCGCCCGTGCCGCAGCAGGGGGGCCAGGTCACCGTGGAGGACTTCATGGAAATTGAATTTCTTCTGGCTAGGCAACGTTTTGCTACTGCTGATCTTCAGATAGGTTTTTTGGTAGTAGAATAGAACGTAGATCAGGGAATTTGTTGCTTAAGATGAATTTCGTAGTGATTATAATTATCTGTATCTGTCTAACTGGATCTAAGATTGTTAACATTAACACTATACTAAAGATTAGTATTTACTGCAAGTAAATTATGTACTTGTAGAAAATAGTAATATGCCGCTACTTGATACAAGTATAATAATTTTGTTTAGACACATATTTTTCTTCTGAATTTACAAAGTACTACTGAATAATTCATAATACTCAGCTGACTAAAATTTACCAAACATTTCCGTCATAAACGAACAATTCTTAAAATATCCACAGAATTTAAATTTATACACATCTAATCTCGATTTAAAATAAGTATCCACGATTTACCAAGTTTACCATTTACACCATCACTTCCACATAATTTCGATCCGAATTTATCGAACCTCGAAGCAAAACTCGCCTATCTCCAGAACGATTCCAAAATTCTTACCCCCATGCCTTCCAATCAATTCCAGTTTCGCCTCCGGTAAAACCAACACCAGCGAACCATAATCACGTGAAACTGAAGCCACCCTGTATGCAGGTACCTCTTGCGGGTAGGCATTCATACTGTTCTCTCGGTACCCGGTCGCGGCCACGATTATGATTTGTTGACCTGGACCACCGTGCCGGAGTCAACCACCGCGGGGTACAACACCACCGCCCCCTCCTTCCCTCCCACCTTCGGGTCAAGTAGAGCCCTCTACGTCGTTGGCCAGCTTCCCGACCCGATGGTTTCTCACAATCGCGGAAACTACCGGCCCCCGGGTTCCCGAGGATCGAGGCCGAGTCATCGAGGGTGGTCCCTTCTACAGCTCGGGCTCTTATCACGCGGCCGCGTCGCTCGCCTGATTGATTCGGACTTGAACGCGCGATTAATAATTCGCGAGCGGGTTGCTCGACCGAGCGACCGGCTCTCCTGCTACGCTGGCCTCCTCGTCTTGGGGTTAATGGCTGCCCGGCCTGATCGACCGCGCGATGCATTTGGTTCGATGAGTTTGTTGGAGGATTTTTACGTTGCCTGAATTATGCTGGTGTTTGATAGGGTTTCTTTTTTGTGGTTGTTTTGGTAGATGGGGGAAGATAGAAAGATATTTGCGAGGAGTGGATCGAGGGAAAGTGGCTGTGATTTATAATTGTTCTTTAATTTATATGTGTTTGTTCGAATTTTGCTTGAGTTTTCGATAAAATATTTGACGAGCTTCATTGTACGTTGCTGAAATTTGTGCAAACATAAGATCAATAACGTGGAGGTTGACAAAAATGGAACTTTTGAAGTAATAATACTCCAAATGATTGGAATACTTAATTTTTAAATATTTTAATTTTACTCGGCTACTCAATCATATTCTATAATGTGCTTTCATAATTTTTTACATTAACAAATTTGTTCAAATAAAAGTGAGAATAACACCACACCGTTTTGTTGCAAATTAAGAACTCTAAATTAACAGAATTATCATACTTCTTACCCAGTAGAAAGAAGCGCCGCTAAAACTATAAATCTTCCACCCCCTACCCACCACTTATTTATTCGAATGGGATCTGTTTAGACAACCCATGCCGTCCCCGTTCTATCGATTTTCCCGTTCCCACAGTGTTACGCTGAATTTCTGCGGCGTCGTAGTCGTCACGACTCCCTTGGTCGCCACCTTCCCCGGCTCGGACGATGGTTTTAGTGGTTACAGTGGCTACACACCTCCACGATAAACTCGAGGATTCGCCACGCCGGTACTGGCTGCTCGAATAGAGAGGAGCAAAGCAGAACTGTCACGGTATTAACATAAGAACACCATGACCGATCGCTTCGACCCACCACTCTCCCCTTCTGATCTCTCTATTACGTAGATTTTTCCACCCCTACGGTCTATCCCGACCCCGTTCTCTGTCTCCTCTATCTTCCTTCTCGTGGATACGTGCTCGAAATGAGAACGACCTGGGAAATTTGTGATTCCTTCGAACTGGCGGATTAAGAGATTGCTTCTTTCCTCGGAAACGCTCTCTGTGGAGATGGAGTTAATATCGCGTTAACAATATTTCTGGCTTCGTTGAACTCTAGAAGACATAGATTTTTGACTGGTCAATGGTAGAGGAACGTTTTGAGATGTGGGTTGTTCGACGTGTTTGATTTATAGAAAAAGTTTTAGTGATATCTGTTTTGTTCACACAGATTTCTGTGGCGCATGCATATTTAATTTCTATCGTACTTATGATTAATGAAATTAATTAAAATAAATAAATATTATTTATATTAGCTAATATTAATAATTTAAAAAAATATTTCTGTCCGTTTCCAATTACATTTACAATTACAATTAATTTTTCAAAGTTTAAATTCGGAGGCAAGCGTATTTAACGAGTATTAATTTAAAAGCGAGAGAAATCTTTCCACTCATCTAGCATTGAGATTCTTCCATAATTTCATCGTAAATTTTGCAAATTCTACGTTGCATATTTCTGACTATCGATCGTAATAATTCACAAGAATAAAGCTGTTTGCACGCAGAAGAAGGTAATCGACGAAACTTTTGCCCCCGCCTAATAATATTCCCTAGCGAGGCCCCTAAGTATTATTTCGACCTAGGACTCTCTAAAAACGAAATCCACCACTGTACCACCCCCTCGTCACCGGTGGATGTTGTGACAATCGTCGCGGGACTATGGAAGAGGAACGGCCCGAAGCGATCACGCGTGGACCTGACACGCGATCGTCGTCACCGGTTGCGTCCGTGGAAAAAGGGCGCAGGAAGGGGTGGGAAGGGGACGAAACGTCACCAAGCGGAACCCAAACTACGGCCGGAAGTCACCGGTCACGTGGCCGGGGCGACGCGCGACATTGTGTCCGGGATAATAAAGCGTCGCCTATGTCTGTCCTCTTGGAAACGTAACAACTCTCTCCCGGACGCTGATTTATGGTAGGATTCGCAACGATCGCGACGGTGCAACCCCCTTTCACTACGCTGGGGTTGCGTTAAAAGGCACGGGGGTAGAGGGTACTGGGATCCTGCGAGCCATCGAGTTTGCTGGTCCCGTGAATCGGCTGGGATTCGGTTCGGTTGATAGCGGCTACGGTGATAAGGATGTCGCACATGGGGATGGTAAACTTGAGGGATGTGGTTCAGTGCTTCTGTTGGTGTGCTGCGGGATGTCTCGCTTTTAGGGTATTCCGTGGGTTTTGTAAAGAGGTGGGATGTGGTTGCTGGATTAAGGCTCTTCACAGATAATGTCGCTTTGATTGTTTGTCGAAAACAAGGGAATGATGAATGATTAAGATTTGAATCCTTGTAATCCTTTTTATGCTTAAATTGACTTACATCCAACTTTTCAAGTTGGAATAAATTTACTTACATCAAACTTTCCAAGTTGTTACAAATTTACTTACATCGAACTCATTCAACTTTTACTACTACATCATTAAAGTGAACAAATAGGTGATTTGATACTGATTGACAAACGGTCATGGTGTTTATTTACCGTAAGATAACAAAGGACATTAATCACGAAATGATTTGATAGTTTGTAAATCGAAGGCTGTGGGATTTCGGAATAATTGTAATACCTGTTTGGCTATATCTATTAATGCTGAACGAGAAAGAAATATGTACCTATATTTGACTTAACAACGAGTCGGATGAAGGTTGACGTTTATTACACCAACTCAAGATTTCTGATGCGAGGGGTAGAGTGACCTAAGTATAAAAGGGGTGGCTCAGTGAAACCAATCGTAATGCTGACCGAACGTCGCAACACTTTTCCAGAAGGATACAGCCTAACACAGTGAATAAATCAGATTCTATTCACGGTAATCCCATTAACGTGCTTATTTCCACAAAAGTGACACGCTTCCAACAGGGAAAGGAATCGAGTGGTCGAACAAATTGGCCGTACACGGACGCACGCGCAGCATTGTTCCCCGTGAACGCGGGATCCGGTAGCGATATCGACAGTTATGCGTTATTTGGCTACCGGCAATGCGTGCACAGTTTCGTTCACGTGCCTGTAACTCGATAAATGTACACCTTCATGCACATTTTCTACCACAATCACGTTCTTTACATAATTCATAGCATGATCCGTATTCCATAGTTCACAACACTGTTCAAATATCTTTTAACAGAACAAAACTTTCATTAATCTAAATTTAATTTCTTAATATTAACGCGTTACCTTTGTGCATGTATTAAAATTTGTTTGTGTTAGAAATTGTATTCTTTATTGTATTAGTTTTATTATAATTAACTTTACACAGTATGGAGATGATACTGTGCATAGCACGTGGTCGAAACGAGGAGATAATTAGACAACCACGTGGCTAACGTGAATACATATTATAGTTAACAGATGTCGCGATTAGTCTATCGATGACATACATTCCAACAGTTTATTAAAAATACTTACTGCACAAGTTCCTCTAAATTTGTTAACTCATGTTAAAGTGCAATGAACGTAATCCTACAGTACAGGTTAAAATCAGGTACCATCCGATTTTTCTTTGGAATTTGATGAAAATATAGAATACACTAAGTGCATCTTTCTTTTTAAATAAAAAACGTATAGCACACTTTGCGTAAGTGCATTAACTTCCTGTCTATATACTCGAACTCCAATATTTTGTGTTCCAAACAGGAATAGAACACCACTAAGGCGTATAATACGTTCATTCAATTCCCCCGATCGCATAATTTCTACCTAACACTCGCCGTGACATCCGAAGCACTTTCGCGACACGATTTTTCATAGTTCAGAGGAACACACCGTCCGTTAAAACACATACCCCGGTTTTACCCCAGTTTCGCTCAGATGGCCACCGAAATCCCTCAAATTTCGCCTGAATAATAGAAAGCTAAGCGGCGTACGCGTCTGTTAGGGGCGGAACAGCCGCAGCGGGTTCGCGCGAGCGCAACCGGACGTTCCCCCCGTACAAATTACCAGCTCGCGGGCGGTCGTGCGTGCACATTGTCCTGTCAGCGTGCGAAACGGCCGCGATATCGACAGTTACGCATTGCTCGGCTCTCGTCCCGTTTCAGAAGCGTGCGTGCGTACGCGCGCGCGAGCGAGCGAGCGAACGCCTGCACATACGGCCGCCATTTGCATACATGATTGCACGTCGCTGAGCCGGCCGAATTGCGACGCCTGCACTTGTATATCTTTATGTACCTGTCCGGTTCGAAAGGGTTACGCGTCAGCCGGACTCGTTCCTTTTCGCGCTGCTTTGCGCTCCGCTCTTGTCCGCCCGCCGCGATCTACCGGGTGGCTACCGTCAGCTGCGCGATCTGATTAACGAACGGATTAAAAAGGGAGGGAAATTAATTGTTTTCGTTGGCGGAGACAGGGTTGAGGGAGATTGAAGCGAGTGTTTGGCGGGCAACGTGTAGGAATTTCGAAGGTAAATATTTTTTGGTAGTACAGTGCGCAACAAAATGATATGATACCACAGACTATGATTTACAGTGTCTCTCGGGTCATTTCAAAGCGGTATATCTTGGCAAAAAAAAAAACATTGTACAATTCAAAGTCAATTTTCACTTTATAGGGGAAGGTTAGTACTATACGGTGCTATGTACAATAATATTGGACAAATGTTACTATCTACGGAATATTAACGTAAATATAGGGAATATCTGTTCTTTCTATCCATTTATCTCCTAAACGTAATGCGGCAAGCTACTTTTGGGATCACATTTGAATGCAACACATGAAAATGTATCAGAAATCTTTGCCATCTCAAACAACGAAGTCTCAGTGATCTCTTTTTCCTACCAAAGGTTTTTTTCAGAAAACTTAAGTTTAGATTAGGATCTTCTTGTGGTTTCACTGAAACGTTCAGAAATAACTTCTCTATTGACGAAGGGATTCCGTGTTTTTTATCCGATTTAGTAGAATGTCTCCCATTACGAAGCTACTCCAAAGAATTATTCCTGGAAGAGAATAAATAATATAATTCGTTAGTTAGGGAATTCGAATAATTCCCACACGAATTTTAAACTAGCACACATTCATCCTCCCCCACATCACCATCGTATCACTCATACGAATCTCTCGGTTTTTTAAATCGAAAGTTACGCGAATTCACGATTACTTAAGGGGTGTCATTAGTCAGTCGACCGGTTTTATGAAGGAACGTCGGCTGTCTTACTCGGTATACATCTTCGTGGCTCATCGGGTATCACCGTTCGACAGCTCGACTCGTCGACGCGTTACTTACTCGAGCTCGTTATTTTGCATCCCGGGACGTCGGTATATTACAAATTACGGTTCGTGGCGGGATAAACGGACCGCAGAACTCGCCGCGACCGTTTTCGGCTGCCACCCTCGCGGATCTTTATCGCGTAATCGGATTTCGACATCGTCCGGTTCACGTGGCCGGTAAGAACCTGTAACTAGGTAACCACCCCTTGGTCGGCTCCATTAAAGTATCGCAGATTCCCGAAGGGTGGCGAGACTTTATTGTTGCCTCGTTTGCGATCTAATAATTACACGGATGTATCGGTTGCTGTCACGGATTTCGTCGTTTCTGTTAAGTGGCTGGATAAAGTGCACCGGATTTAAATTCCGTTTATAAAATATTTTTATTTTTATTAAAACTAGCTACACGAAATATATATTCATTTCAAGATTCTAATTCTCCTTACGCAGATAATTTAAGTACTTGATCGCATGATAAATTGTAAATAATTATCTTCAATTTTATATTATATAATGATACATAAATTTAGTAAATTTTCTATAATATTTTTATAACAAATATATTAAATTTTATCATGCTGTTTGTTCGATTTGATTGCGATGAATTAGGGTTGGAGAGGAGGGAACACTTTTACGTTGATGTCGAGGAACAATGTTGTGATCGTTAGACAGTTTGAATGTGTAAGTGTGAAAACGATATAAATGTGTAGACAATTTAAATACATTTTCGTTATAATATTTTGAGGAATATAAGTAATTAAGTTTATTATGAATACGTGCAATCTGGAATATTGAGACGAAATTTGGCGATGTTGATTCTTAAACTGTATTCAGTAAGAAATAAATATATTTATCTATCTATAATATTTCGAGGGTGAAAAGACAATTTTGTATCCGCGTTTGTATAAATATGACTAAATATCACGAACTTTAAGAGATCACTGTTATTCATTAATTGCATAATAAGATTTTTACTCTAAAAGGATGTTTAGGAGGATATTTTATGTAAAAAGTTAATACCTATTACTTTTATTTCACTTGTAAAATCATTAATGTTATACAAATTCTAAAATCTACACCAATTACTATGCTTATGTACAGAGTTTTCTTGTTTGAATTCAGGTATTAAAATAAGTAAAAAATCCAGTTTACACTTACAATTAGGGAACATGCCAGCAGATTTGCATGCTCATATTTGTTTAACAAATAGAATACTAGAATTTAATTAACAACAAGAGAACAGCATTAGCTTTCAAACATCAACCCTCGAAACAACCACGATGATCGTTTGAATTATCCAAAATTTCCAAAGAAATTTCGTCGACGTTACGGCAACGTCCATTCTCACCGCCAATCGCACGATTTTTCCCGACGAGCGTCCAGGAAAGGGTGTCTCACGGGCGATTATGCGCGAAAAGGATGCACACGGCTCGATTTCGAGCATTGGGGTCGCAAAGGAAGACACGACACCCCGTCGTATCGCTGTCTCCCCCCCGATGGCTGCATTATTTGTTAGCAATTTTCCGAGCTGTCGGACGGCCCCTTCTCCCTTCCGATCCGGCTCGATCGTTATTGCGGTCATTGTCATTGTAATCCGGCTGGGAATAATGCATAATGCGAGAGGCAGAGACAGGGAGGGGGAGAGAAAGAGAGAGAACGTACTGCGTATGCGTAACATCAAGTCACGCCGATGCAGCATCACGTCCGCGAATTGATCGTGTCATGGATCCTGGTTTAATCATTTGCTCAAGGAACAGCGTTACGTTACCTTCCCTATTATTTAACGCAATTACCGTGAAAAGTTCAATAACCGCGAACGAATTCTGATTTGGTACTCATTTAGGATTTTAATGAATGTCTAAATTTTTGAATTTGGAATTTAATTTGGAATTTTGACCGAAGTTAATACCGTTGGTAATTACTTCAAATTTTAATCTTACAGATCTATTTTGATTCGATGAATATTATATTTGAAATGACTTTCGATTGTGTTACATTATGTAAGGTATCTGATAACTTTTTGATCAAATAGAAGCAATTATTCTGACGAATATTCTGCTCGATACCTTCTGGATTAATTAATACAATTTATGGTTAATGATCGGGTTTCAATGAACAGAAAAACGTGACAAACGAAAGAGTTTGATCAATTTTATGAATCAGTGTACAATGACCGGTTCAAGGCACTATACCTGTGTACCTTTAATAATTAATTCACCTTTTAATAAACAATTCCTCCCTGCAAGGACAGCCTAATTTTGTCTCCTCACTGCATCACCCAAGCCCTTCTTCACATTGCTCTACTTCTGTAAACCACCGCTAAGCCCTAAACCTAACCTGCTCTACCATAACACGCCAATAATATTATCTTTGATTATAAAGCTCGATCAACACCACGAGAAAAAAGAAAGGAAGGTAACGAAAAATCCCCAGGAAGATTCCATTAGCCACTTTTTCACTTAACCACCCCCTTCCCCCGTTTCGCAGAACAGACACGGTTCAATCGAGAACCGGCTCACCCTCGGCCAGGCCAGCTCACC
>JAOPTO010002407.1:129283-151236 GCA_033822845.1 Tetrapedia diversipes | reverse complement strand
ATTCTATCGAATAATTTTATTTTATTTTATTCTATTGAATATTTTAATTAAAAATTTTATTATATCGAGCAAATGAAGTACACCGTATATTAAATAGTTATGAGTTAAAAATTTGAAAATCTGATAAAAACAGTAAAAAAATTTAATTTTTCAATATCTAATCATATTGAAAATAAATGTATTTAACGAAACTGATAATTTTGTTGAAGATCCTAAATACGTGTAAAAATCATTCATAAAATTTATGATTACATTTTTAATTTTAACTTGATAAATCACTTGAAGTAATTATAAAATAAATGTTTATATTCAATATAGGTACTTGCTCATTATATGACTGAATATTTTTGTATTTTTTCCCTGAAATCTTAGTACAATAGTTATTTAATACTCGCTGGATAGACCACAAAAATTTGATGTATATTTATTTATAAATGTCAATAATTGCTAGTAACAATTTGTTGTACGTACAATAAAAGAAAATCTACTTAGTCGTGATTATTGTTTCATTAATCAGATTACTAATTAAAGTAAATTAAATGTATCGTTAAAGCGATCAATCGACATTCCTTACATCCTTATCACAACTGTTCCGATGGCTTTGAACATTGAATGCTGTTTACATATGCAAATTTCCAAGCGTCGACAAGCCTAAGTAAGTACATCATGATACCAAAACTGGAATCCGATCACGGAAGCTTAACCTGCTCCCTGCACAGGTTATAACGGGGCAACGATTGAATCTTTTGACTCTTGGAATTAAATCAAATCCCACGACATCGTTGTATGCAAATGTCGCTCGCTTACGTGCGATCGAAACGTCAGGAATGATCACGCGGGGCAGGTGTTTGTCTCAGCACCTGTGAGTAACTAAGTACGTGCCGATCCAAGCAGAAGGGTTGGATTAAGCGAACACTTTTTACGAGCAACGAACGAGATGCGAGATGTCCATTCGTTCAGTGTTTTACGCGACACGATATTAATTCGGTGTATCGATGGCCAGCCATCTTGTCGGTGAATTATGACCCGTTCAATAGGTCGTCTATAAAAACGAGGGGTGCCGGCAGAGTACAAGCTTGTCCATCGCGAAATTTCAAGGCACCACCATGACACCTGTACGCTCGTGTCACTCATTATCCAGCTTCTCGGCAAACTACCGATAGATATCTCGCGAACTCGTCGGTGGTCGGGTTGATTTACAGCCTGTCGTGATAGAGATTTCGAGGATCTGAAGGAACGAATCGAGTAAATTTACTTTAAAACAACTATTTTTATCTTTGAGCTGTCTTTCTAACTCATCTTTATGTACTAGATTCAGCAACCGGTCAAACGGACTGGTTTCAGCTGTTTGTATAATACAAGAATTTTTACTTTAAATTCTATCGCATGTTTTTTCTTAAGAGATTACGATCTTTTATTGTATGTACAGTAAATTTTGTAAATTTTAATTTTCCTGTTCTTTCGTTTCTTACTGTGAGATATGTACGCGGTATGCGTTAACTATTTGCTTCACGATTTTTTCAGTCAGCGGATATGTTAGTTATCCGTTACCTTAATACTGTATCAACTGCAAAGTAATGAAATATTATACGTAATTTGTATTTAGTGATTTTCAATCTACTGAGCTAAGACTATTTATTAGAATAAAAATTTAACTTTATTACACGTACAATACAGTTCTGTAGTATTTAATCTATAATCTACATAACGTGTGTGACACGTTATTATAAAATAATGGGTAAATATACTTCAAATCAGAGTTAAAACTGACTCAAAATAAAGCGACTAAATGCTTTGAGTTTCGTCCACAAAATTCAAAATGCAGAACAGAACGTGAGCTAGAAAATTATAAATAACTTTTAGTAAATGATTTACTAGAAAACACGAACCAGCAACCTATCTCTACATAAGGTTTAAGGTACCATTTAAAAAAGTTTCATCAGACATTCTATACAAACATCCTGTAATCGTGATCTAAATCTGGGACAGAACGTGGAGCCAGAAAATTACGAATAACTCTTAGTAAACAATTGATTAGATAGCACGAACCACTAACCTATCTCTACATAAGGGTTAAGGTACCATTTAAAAAAGTTCCATCAGACGTTCTATTCAAACATACCATAATCGTAATCCAAATCTGGGACAGAACGTGGAGTCGGGAAATTACGAATAACTTTTAGTAAACCATCAATTAGAAAGCACGAAGTAGTAATATATTTTTACATAAGGGCTAAGGTACTATTTAAAAAAGTTCCATCAGACATTTTATACAAATATCCTGTCATCGTGATCTAAATCCGGGATAGAACGTGGAGTGAGGAAATTACGAATAACTTTTAGTAAACTATCGACTAGAAAGCGCGAACCAGTAACCTATTTCTATATAAGGGGCTAAGGTACCATTTAAAAAAGTTTCATCAGACATTTTATACAAACATCCTGTAATCATGATCTAAATCTGGGACAGAACGTGGAGCCAGAAAATTACGAATAACTCTTAGTAAACAATTGATTAGATAGCACGAACCACTAACCTATCTCTACATAAGGGTTAAGGTACCATTTAAAAAAGTTCCATCAGACGTTCTATTCAAACATACCATAATCGTGATCCAAATCTGGGACAGAACGTGGAGTCGGGAAATTACGAATAACTTTTAGTAAACAATCGATTAAAAAGCACGAATCAGTAACCTATCTCTACATAAGGGTTAAAGTACCATTTAAAAAAGTTTCATCAGACATTTTATACAAACATCCTATAATCGTGATCCAAGTCCGGTACCGAATAAGAAACTAGAAAATTATGAATAACTTTTAATTAAATAATTGATTAGAAATTACGAAGCAGTAATCTATCATTACATAAGGGTTAAAGTACCATTTAAAAAAATTTCTTCAGGTATTCTAGTAAACAATTGATTAGAAATCAGGGACTAGGAACCTATATATAGGTACATAAAGTTTCAAGCGTGGTTTAAAAAAATTTCATCAGAGCTCCTGCACAAGCAGCTCTCGAAATCTCGTTGCTCGCTTGGCTCATCAGGGCGAGCCAGCGAAAGGCGGGCCCCGGTTGCTCTGTATTGAGTCTGCAAAACGGCAGGACGCGTCAGAAGCCAGAAGGTGGAGTTCCCTGTCAGGTACCTAATTCCCTGGCCGTTGACGAAGAGGTACAAAGAGGTCTTCGACCGGTAGCCTAAGTCGAGAAGCAGTCCCTAAAGAGGCACCCGGGGTCATTAGCGAACGGAACATTTATCCTTGTCCCTCGTTCCTTCTCTTTCTGTTGGTCGGGTGTTCGCACTTGATTCGTCGTCGGTATCAACGGGTGCCAGGCAGGAAGACCCGTATTATCGAGTCAATTGTCTCTCTCACCCTCCTCCCCCGGCCAGTTCAGTTGACTATAAAATCATTATCACCCGTCCACCACCACCAGGCATCGTCACCAACCACCGACCCTCCCCCCTTGCCCCCTGGCCACTTCTCGTTCGACGTTGAACGCTCGATTATCCCATTAATACGACGAGTCTGTGCGCCCATCCGTCCCGTCGGATCTTTAATTATTTAAATGCAAAGCAACGCTGGCGGATCCGACGTGAAGGGTACGGCGCGGAGCCACCAAAGTCAGGGGCGGATTTCGTAAGCGTCGGACGCGCCTCGTTTTATTTAACCTTCACAGGATCGAGCGGAGCACGAATGTACCCCAGATATATATATATTTTTTCTATAACTTTGGAAATAAATTTCTGTATACACTTTTTTCTCTGTTTTTTTTTTTGTGATTTACACATTCTTGATGCAAGATACGTTGAAGTTTTTAGATTCTGGTTGTTCTTTTATGCACGATAATATTTTTGCTATTTTTATTAACTGGGATACTATTATATTCCAATCATATTGTATACTAATTATGAAATAGAATATGATTATTATGCTACCTAAAATAAACGCAAGAAGTGAGGAACTTGATTCTAGTGTGATTAAAATAGGATGATGCTGCGTATGTGGAAGAAGTAAAGATAGAAAATCAGGAAAATTTTGTATTATATGCAAACAATAAATTTATACTTCAGCATAACATAATTGACTCATTAATGGTACAATTTCTGTACAAATATGTATGTTTAGTAACAATTAGAACGAAAATAAGATTTTAAGTTTAGAAGGATTCACGTAAACTTGAATTGTGGATAAATTAAAAAATGTTGTTTATAAATGAAATCACATTACGTTACATGGCTTGTGAATGATTTTCTAAAAGTTTTCCTAAAATTTCTCTTTTTCTCCTCTTCTTCGCCTTTATTGTCTTCATAAACACTGCTAAAAGAGGTACAGAGTAGATTGTACATAAAATCGGTTAGTTAAATGAAGGATATCCCATTTGATTATCTTTAAGAAACTAGTTTCGCAGGAAATGTAGTTACGATAATCACAAATGAGTTTTGATCAACAGCACGTTCGATAACAAGCTAGCATTTGCCTCTATAAATATGTTGATGCACAAATGTACATTTAATTTTAAAACCTTGCGTACTTCGACGAATACATGTAGTAATGATGTCAGTGACATGTTCTAATTGGAATATGTTTCAATGTTAATAATGTGTACATGCATAACACCGTAACACCATTTTCAGTTAACAGCAAATCATGCAAATTGTTACGAGTTGACATGTTTCATTGAGACAAAATATCAGAAACATGTTTGCTGAAATATTAATATTTAACACTAGAACTACCACAGCAGTCAAAATGACTGGTTGATGATTACTTATAGCAACCTTATAAATTCACTGTGGTCAAGCTTCCAAAATTTCCTATGATTTTCCGTAGAAGGTATAAATAAAGATTTATTTCTTATGTATTCCGTATTTTTTCATGTAATTTCCAATGCGATCTCTTCCGTGCAAATAAGTACGCTTTAATTGTCAGTAGTTCTAGTGTTAAGGGTGATTTGTAAGGTTTCGATCTTTTTATAAAGTAATTATTTTGAAACAATTATTCTAAATAATTGTGTGAAACGATCATGCGAAAACATTATTTTAAGATTGTATATTGTACACTATAACCCTAAAAAACAGAACTAATAGCAATAAATGTATCCGTGTAAAGTAATTAATAAAGTTCTCTCTAATTAACAAGCTAATTGCTGTTAACAAGTGTCACAATTAATCAGGTACACAAATATCTGTTGTACAACGCCAGATTTACCTGTGAAAGCGGTAAAAAGTTGCATGTACAGAGTTAACTAACGCATCGTATGACTATTATGTAGCGTGTCTCCATAACCTTAATGGGTATAGATTGCAGCTATCATTAAGCGACGACTTAATGCGCGAGGCGTGCCGGACGTGGGAAGTTACCTATCATGTTGTAATTATCGTGCTGTAATAGCGATCAAAAATAGGCGTGGACTCTCTCGTGTGATCACGATGATGGTCATGCCTCGCTACTTTGCGCTCGCGACGATCGAGATTGTTGGTTGCAATTGCGATGATTGTGATTCGCGGCGATCGTAACGTGGGAACGGACAGAAGAATAGAATTTTCCCGATTGTTTATGGTTTTGTTCAACAAATCGTTGGATACATTAAAGTATTCTCTATTAATGACATTAAGATAGTTCGAAGGATTCGTTGCAGTCAAGTTACATATTTTGATTATTTGATATAGCTTATTGCACAGATGAAATTGTTTATTTCTATTGTTATTTGGTATTGTTAAATAATTTTATTTAAAAATTTTTTTCTTTTGTTTCATGTGGTTAAGGTAGGTGTTGTTTATAAGTGAAAAGTTGTTAGATGCAGAACATTAATCGTTTTAATGAGAAATGATTTTATATAGTAATGTACAGTATTAATAGAAAGTTTGGAAGTAACACTATATGGTACATTTTTATAGAATGGAATGTTTAAGGCAATCAAGTATAGTACACTGAATTTAATTTTCATGATATTTTTTGCTGAAATGATTCTGGTACCAAGTTTTTAAAAGAAAATATATGTAGCTTTTAATTGTACTAAAGAAAGAGTATTTCAAAGATAAAGTGAATAAAAGAGTGAAAAAGAGATTCTTATTAATACTAATATATATATAATAAACAATAAAAAGAGTTATTGATATTTTGTTATTGTTTAGAAATATCTATCCAAAACATGTCAAAACCCCATGATATCAATGGAAAGCAACAATACATTTATTTATAAGACAGTGAAATAGATTATTAATTTGCAAAACTAGATGCTCAGTTATTTTATGTGTACCTAGTATTTTGTATATTATTACTCAATATATTTTATTTTATAACAAACAAACAGGAAAGATCTTTCCGTTTCCTTTATTTTCCTTCATCTATTCAGTCGGAAGAAATCGTAACAAAAATTCAAAAATAACCTATAACATGTTCTCCTAAATTTACAGGCTTATTTATTAGAGCCTGTAAAAGCTTTTATCACAAACCACAGGAAAAGTGTTACTACGAACCTTGAATTTCAATTATTTATTTTTATACCACCCGTAACATTATTCCCGCACCCACCTCAGTTTTTCTTAATTTAATAATGCACCACACTAATCACCAGAATCTCCATTAATACCATCGGCACAATTTAATTACATCCCCCGGATAGAGGGCGGCCACGCTTCTCGATAAGGAGCGCCGCGACACGATCGTAAAAGGAGATCCGAGAGCGATTAAAAAGGAAACACGGCGAAGGGACACCCTTCGACATCCAGCTTACCATTCCATTCAGCTGTTTCCTTCGACGGAGACGCGGACGTCGGCGGATTAGGTCTCGTTAGGATATCGCGGAGTCGTTAAAAATAATTGTCAGTCGGATAATTAAGGGGTGAAAAGCAGTCCGTCCGAAAGGGGGAAGGAAAAAAAAATCATCTCCACGGTCTGTTTCTTAGATCTAACCCTCGGTGCAACCTCTTATATTTGTCTTCCGCGTTTCCTTCCTTCCTCTTCCCTTCCTCGTTCCCTTTTCTTGTTCCCTTTCCCCTCCTCGCTCGGTTTCGACGCGAATAACGGTCTCCTCGTCAATCTGCTTACGTTCCTCCTCGAGCAGCTCTTTATCCGCGGCTCGTATTTTGTTAGCACATCATTAGGTGGCCCAGAAGGGGGTGCACGGTTCCTTTCCGTCGGAATAAGGGGTGAACGTGGGTGAACCTCGACTGGTAGCCATGCGCGGCTTGTTACGCGGATCAGACGCGCTTGGAATCAAATCTTTTCTCTTTTTCTCTCTCGTTTCCCTTCTTCGATTTCGACTTGAACGAATCTACGCTTGTTTATATTCGCGATACAAGTATACGCGTACTGTAGGGAGCTGGAAAGAAGTCACACGGGACGATACTTCGCTGGCTGTGGTCAATTATTCTCGTCACTTGGTGTTGCATAACTTGATTCATTAATGCCTTTATTTTAGCTAATGTTTGAAAAAAAACTTATGCTCCATTTTTACAGTTATATTAACACATTGTATGCCGGCCCCGCGAAAACGCGGGTTTGGAAGTCTGTTGCTTTAGCGCCGGGTTTGCGATAATACAACATTCTTTTGTTTGGCGATTTGTTTGTTTCTATTTTTCGTTATCGTTAAATTGCATACAATGAATATGCAAACCAATTTTAGTGTTTTACAATAATGTATAAAATTTTAAATATTTTCTTCACCTACAGTTTTAAATGCCTCAGATGCCACCGGCATACAATGTGTTAAAGGAGGTGGATCTGTTAAAAATATGACCAATCGGATACGCATACCTTCCAGACTGGAACGAATCTACGTTTGTTTATATTCGCGATACAAGTATACACGTACTGTAGGGAGCTGGAAAGAAGTCACACACGACGATACTTCGCTGGTTGTGGCCAATTGTTCTCGTCACGTGGTGTTGCATAACTTGATTCGTTAATGCCTTTATTTTAGCTAATGTTTGAAAAAAAAAACTTATGCTCCATTTTTACAGTTATATTAAAGGAGGTGGATCTGTAAAAACTATAACTAATTCGGATATGCATACCTTCCAGACTGGAATGAATCTACGCTTGTTTATATTCGCGATACAAATATACACGTACTGTAGGGAGCTGGAAAGAAGTCACACGGGACGATACTTCGCTGGTTGTGGTCAATTGTTCTCGTTACGTGCTGTTGCATAACTTGATTCATTAATGCCTTTATTTTAGCTAATGTTTGAAAAAAAAACTTATGCTCTGCTTTTATAGTTATGTTAACCGTTTGAGTGCCATGGGCGCATATATCCGTTTAACGACAGTTTGTGGTAGGGACCATGGATAAATAAATATATGCGTTTGCCAAGTTTTTCGATCTTTCGCTTATTGCAACGTGATTGTCACTGTACGATTAACGAATTAATAATACTCCGTCTCCAGCAATCGGGATTGCTAACAGCGCGCCGTCAATGCAGAGCACTTGGGTCGAGGGTATTTACCGCTCAAAGAATTAAAGAAGGTGGATCTCTAGAAATTATAACCAATCAGATACGCATTCCTTCCAGACTGGAACGAATCTACGCTTGTTTATATTCGCGATACAAGTATACACGTACTGTAGGGAGCTGGAAAGAAGTCACACGGGGCGATACTTCGCTAGTTGTGACTAATTGTTCTCGTCACATGGTGTTGTATCACCTGATTCGTTAATGCCTTTATTTCGATTAGTGTTGAAAAAAACGTATGCTTTGATTTTATAGTTATATCAGAGGTGGATTTGTAGAAACTATAACTACTCGAATACACATTACCTCCAGGAGACTTCTTTTCAACTTTTAACGGTATATACTCAGTGCTGAACTAAGATTTTTAGAAGCCCTAAACATTTGAAAGATTTTGAGGACCCCTAATACAGGTAAAGGCTGTTTACTTTAATGTAACGCATAGTTTCTCAGATAATTCTATACAATATAATTTTATTTTTTGAAATAAAACGAAATATTCTATATACGTCAGCTTAAAATTAAACATAGCCTATATATCCTATCTTTTTGTCCGGGAGTGTATTGTTTATCTTGCACTAGTGTTAACTCTTTAAAAATCAACACTGCAACAAAACAACATCTCGTTTGTAATTATTGTTTTCTGTCAGTTCGTATCGCAGAATTTTGTTTTTTAATACTGTATTTAACTGTAAAAGGAAACTCAAGGATTGTATCAATAATTTTGTGTAATTATAATGTTAAGAAAACGGAATTTAATAATGTGAGTGAAAAAACGTTGTAAATGAAATGCTGCATTAATACAACGTTACCCTTTAATGGGTTAATTGGATGGAACGATTACTGTACCGACATGGTTTTCAGGAAACATTAAGTCGTTTGTTGAAAATTTGTTTCACTTTTGTTAATTTAAATGTGAAAGGTGAATTCGGTGTTATTGCAACATTTGTTTGCCAATACTATATTGATGTGAAAATTTGTTAAAAATTATTTTAGGGTTATCTATTTCTTATGGTAGACTCGTTTTGACCTTTAAAGGTAGAATGGAATAAACAAATTAATTTATAAGATACTAGGTCTACGAGACCCGTCAGTTTGACGGGTTTCGAGCTCCATGAGCAAAATTTGCCAAAACAATTATTATTATTGTAGAAAAGAAGGTTCTCAAGATTATTTATTATTATTAATAATTACTAATTAAATGTTATTTTGATATTTTTAGGATATTTGTTCGGGAGCACCTAGAACCCCAACTCTGATTTAAAAAAAAATTTTCAAAAACCTTCCCGGGGATATACCTAATAATTTCTCAAATTTTCACGGCGATTGGATGTATGGTTTTTGAATCTATCGAGTACAGACAGACAGACACACATTCATTTTTATATATGTATAGACTACGTTACTATACATGTAATTCAGTTTGTCTATGTTCTTATTAGATCGTAGCACTAGTATTCTTAATTTCCTGTTATCTTTAAGAATTTCCGATTGTGCTTGTTAAGCACATACACCAGTTTAAAATTCTAGTAAAATTGTAGCTGCATAATTGCATGGAAATAATTGAATATTAAGTTTAGAAGAAATGAATATTTTAAGTTTTATATTTAGTTTAGTTTGTAAAATAAGATTAAATGTTCAAAACTTATTAATTTTATTATATAACACGTAACTTATCAATAACTTTTTATAATTATAATTCCTTTTCTATTTATATCGCAACATTTGCAGTCCTAATTTATATTTGACTTTAAAAACTATAGATTCATAATTTATTTAATTGATAAGTATAATTGGTGTGTCTCTCGTGATAAACACTTCAACTGGCTTTCATTAATAATTCAGTACTCGCCGATAGGGTTAAATAAATAAATCCGAGTTAGAGAAAGCTGTTGATAATTTTACTTTCACATTCACCCCATTTCCGGCCAATTTCATATTAATTTAGAACCAGATTCTCGTATAATTCTTCGTGTAATTTAAAGCAGCTGTGCCTTAACGTATAATCGTTAAGAGTTTCTTGTACACGCCAATTAACGATCATAAATAATTTTAATTAAGTTTCGTAAAATACGAGGCTGTATTTATTATCTTTTATAACTTTTATACACTCCATATTAACGACAGAGAAAGTACAATTATCTTCCATAATCCGTGGATAATCACTGGACTTGAAAATCCAGAATATTTCGTAATTCATAAGTAACATGAATATTAAAACGGCGCGCCACATTTTTTCGAAATGTTTCGTTTAAATTCAGAACACAGAA
The DNA here is from genome assembly GCA_033822845.1 of Tetrapedia diversipes. Lineage (NCBI taxonomy): Eukaryota > Metazoa > Arthropoda > Insecta > Hymenoptera > Apidae > Tetrapedia > Tetrapedia diversipes. Next base: position 140,510 of record JAOPTO010002407.1, on the reverse strand, counting down.
TGAACTAATAATTATTATAAAGGAAAATATGTAATTACAGTGCGAGATAAATACGTATAATTATAAATTATATCTTCATGAATGCGGATCGGTTTATGTAAGAGGTGACCGTGTGAAGAAGACAAACCGTTATTTAACTTAATATAATTTAACCAAAATGCTGCACGCTGAAACGATTCGTCTTGCACAGAACAATTATCTTTTTCTTTCACAAGAGACCATACAAAATAAATAAAATATTTCTTTAAATAGTTGCTCTTCTCATACAACTTTTTAATCCTTGACTACAACGTTGATTCGTTATTTCAGAATCTACAGAATTCCATACATTTGAAATTACTCAACAACTTGTTTTAAGAATCTTACGTTTAAAATGTTCTACATACATCTTTGAAGAGTAAATATTTCAATAATTATCATAGAAAGGAATTTTCTGGTGAAAGGTATTATTCATGATGAGTTACAGTAGCGGACAAAAGTTTAAGACCGAATGATTAGCGAAAACAAATTAATTGATTTATAAAAGAAATAGCATGATAAATAAAATTTGGATTTTTGTTACTCAATAAATAATACTTTACCCTGGTAATGATAAAACCATAGTACTATTCTTTATATTACTTTCTCATCTTAAACTTTTGTCTGCTACTGTACGTTTATATTTCAGTTACGCGTTCCATTGTATATAATATTACGCTGGAGATATTTTTCATTCATCTAAATAATCCTGCCCTCTCTCTATCACTTTTATAAGCAACAAAAATTTAAGACCGAAGGGTTAGCAAAAACAAATTAATTGATTTATAAAAAAAATAGCACGATAAATAAAATTTGGATTTTTGTTAATCAATAAATAATAGTTCACCCTGGTAACGATAAAACCATAGTATTATTTTTTATATTACTTTCTCGTCTTAAACTTACAGTGGCTCCAAAAAGTATTCGTACACTACATTTCAAGGAAATTCACCTAATTTTGAAATTCTGATTTCAACGAAAGTTTGCATGTATATAGAGCATAATGGGTTATTAATGGAGCAATTTTTTTTCTCGACGGGAATTCTTTTTGAGAGGTTAAAAGTTAACCTCAAAGTTTTAGCAATTCTTCATGCTTTGAATACAAGTTTCTCTGGAATCATTTTCTATGACTGAATGATAGAAGATTAAAAATTGAACATCCTTTATTCGAAAGGTTTTGCTTTATCACACACCATTAAAAAATTATATTTAAAATACGAGGAAAACTATTGAAAGCATTAACGTTATTTTCACCTCCTTAAGGTGGTATTTCAATAAAAGAAAAAATTAATCGATAAACATACTATTACGTTCCACATATTTATAAAATTTTATTAAAAACTTTCATTGAAATCAGAACTTATGGTCAAATGAATTTATTTGTAACACAATGTATGAATACTTTTTGGAGCCACTGTACGTTTATATTTCAGTTACGCGATCCATTGTATATAATATTATATTGGAAATACTTTTTATTCACCTAAATAATCCTCCCCGTCTCTCTATCATTTTTATAAGTAACAGAAGTTTAAGACTGAAAGATTAGCGAAAACAAATCAATTGATTTCTAAAAAAAATAATATGATAAATGAAATTTGTATTCTTGTTAATCAATAAATAATACTCTACCCTAGTAATGATAAAACCATAGTACTATTCTTTATATTACTTTCTCGTCTTAAACTTATGTCCATTAGTGTACATTTATATTTCAGTTACGCGTTCCATTGTATATAATATTACGCTGGAAATACTTTTCATTCACCTAAATAATCCTCCCCTCTCTCTATCATTTTTATAAGCAACAAAAGCGAACGTCTTACTCCCCATCCTTGGTATTTCGGCAAAATTATTTTATCGATATCAAAATACCGTCTATCACTGTATAAGAATAACACATCGTTGAAACGTTTGTCTGAGAACGAGCCAGAGAAAAGGGGGGCACGTCCAGGGTGGTTGCGCGAACCCCTCGCGAGAAGGCTGAGTGTCGGGGGTGACGTCGTAAATATTAATGCGGTCGAGCTGGGGCAAAGAAAAATATTTGAATAATAATTACCGAGGCACCCTCGGCCCTTGTTATGCCGGGCTGGTATAATAAAAAGGTTCAGCAGAAGGAAGACGGTGCACGCGAAGACGGGGTCGCGACGAGAATTTTCTAATTAGGAGGATTCGAGCCGGCCCCCGCAAACAATGCCTGGGCAAACGGTCGGAGAGAGAAACACTCGAGCAGAGATTTTAATATCGAAGCCTCCGTTTATTTATCACTCCCTTATTATCGGTGGCCAAAGGAAAGGAAATCGAAGGAGGAATCGACGGGGGTGGGGTGTGGGGGGGGGGTAGGATAGGGAGAGCCCTCAGTTATGGCGTGCGCAACGAGTAGAAACTTTTTCTTCTTGTTCTTCTTCAAGTTTCTTTCGTTCCGCGGATAATTTACGGTTCGAACGGGGGAATAAGAAAACAATCCCCAATTAACGGTTAATCTTGGCATCCCCGCGCCGATCGGTTTATCATCCGCGAGATCGATGGGCTGCGTTTTAATTTATGCGCCAATAAGGAAGTCGACGGCGCAGGGAACTTGTTGAGCGGGTAATCGATACTGCGAGCTTTAATTAACGAAACGCACGTATGCGAGAGTGCGAGATAAAATAAATTCGAGTTTACGACAAGGCCGTGTCGTCGCGACGCGAACGTCTCGCTAACGATGTAATTAGATACGTATAGCTGGTTCGAGGTGAATCGAGCACGCTCGATACGCATAAGCGAGGTTCGCATACGGTTCTAACCAGTGAATGTAAGCGTAAGCGTGAGCGTAAACGTAAGTGGACGTTCGCAGGGGGGGGGGGGGGGGTTTATCGACAGAAACGGGGAAAGATTGAAAATTTAACGACGCCCGGTATAGGGATAATTCAGTTACACGTATTACACGGGAAATTTGTCGTAGCGTTTGTATTGTGGGTTTCTAGAGCGTTCTTGAACTTAATCGATTTATTTTATGCATAAACGTGAAAGCAATGTAGATACAGTTGATTACAAAAGTATTCGCTCACCTAGTGTAAGAAGTGAATTCGGGCAGAATTATAGATTTGCAAGAGAAAGAGTGAAATAACATTTATCTTTAACACTATTCCTACCACGACCGGTCAAATGACCGTTTTTAACATTCCGATTAGAATTTTAGATATACACAACGTAATTGAATCGCCTCTAAACTTTAGACTTTTCCTGTAATATACGTGCAATACATTTTTCAATATTTACTTCTTTTTCTATTGTTTATTTTCTGAAAAAAATGTTTGTAGTCTGTCTTACGTGGAAATGTTACGGTAGGAATCGGTATATGTGAAGTGTTGGTAGGAATAGTGTTAATGAAATAGGCTGCTTTCCTATGTTGTATTAGGTTGGAGGGAAAGTTCTGTCGTTTCCTCTCGACGCGATCTTTGCTAAAACGGTGTTGCATTCAGATTGTCGACATTTCACTTCGTCGACGCTGTTGTCACTGGTTGGCAAAATTCACAACACTTGTAAAAATAGCATATTTATTAACAAATATATCTTGATCTAGTAGTAGTCACTACAACAAGAAGTATCCTGAGTCGTTTTTGTGGTGATTTATTGGTTCATGGAATATGTGGTATGAGAGTGGGGAATGGTTGTATGGATGGATGAGTGTGGCGAATGCATGTGGAAGACAATGTATTGGGTTGGAGGGAAAGTTCTGTCGTATTTTAAATAGGCAGGTAATTTTTCTCGTAAATAAAAAAAACATCTGGCTAGTGAGTCATTGGGAATTTTTTTGTTTTTTTACCTGCTGTATAATATAAAAGGAGTCCTTTTTTACCGTTCATCATTTACTTGTGATATTTAAAGTGAAAAACATGTCAGTAGATAAAGTGCATTTACGACACTGCATTTTGTATGAATTCCAAAAAGGAAGCAACGCATCGGTTGCATGTAAAAATTTATGTGCGGTATTTGGAAAAGATATTGTAAATGTTCGTACTGGTCAAAGATGGTTTAGAAAATTTCGTTCCGGGGATCTGAGCCTCCAAGAAAGTGATCGATCCGGACGACCATCCAAGATCGACAATGATGTTTTGCGATCCGTGTTGGAAAATAATCCACATTTAACAAGTCGAGAAATTACAGACGAGTTTGGCATTCATCATACAACTGTTGGAGATCACATTAAATCTGTTGGGTTTGTGTTAAAGCAAAGTGTTTTAGTTCCACATGAATTAACGGAAACGGAAAATACGACAGAACTTTCCCTCCAACACAATACAATGGTTTTGTGATTTTTAAGATTAACCAATTGCAAACCTATGATTTTACACAAAATTCGAGTGGAAGTGGTAAGATCTGTGACGCTGAAGTGTTTTTCCCAAAAGACCATAGCGAGTAACGAACCTGAGGAGTACCTTGACATGAATGAAAACTGCAAACAAAGACTCTACGGCTAAGGTTAAGGGTTCTGACACGAGATGTGACTGACCATAAATCAAGGAAAAAACGGGCTGGAATGTAATGACTCTTTGGGTCCTATTAGGCTATTGTAATGTTAGAAACTAGACTCATCCTCTTACTATATGTACCTTTCAAGACTTAACAGCACCATATAGTACTAACCTTCCCCTATAACTTAACCTTGCACTATTCGGAACCTCGGAAAAAGTCAGGCCAAACGCGGCTGCCTCAATTGTCGCGATGAAGGACGAGCGGTGGAGCGCGCGTGCCGAAGCTCCCGTCTTATCCACGCGATGGAAATTCAAATGAATTTGAATCGAAAACTTTTATAAATACTTTAATTATCACATAAGATTAAAACAAATTCTGAATAAGTAATAATAATATAATTAATTAATAACGAAATAAAAATATGTAAAAGCAAATCCGCGTTAGTAGTATTTGAACTCAAATAAGTTTTCTGATTATCTCACTAATATCAAACCTAAAACTGAAAGACACAACATAAATAAACAATTAAATATCAATTTTGCCCGAAATTAAGACCACGAGTCAGACTCGTGATATTCATGTTCGGCCTGAAATGTCGAGTACGAGTCAAGCTCGTGATATTCGTGTTTGGTCTGGAACTGAACAACGAGTCCGACTCGTGACATCCATGTTTGGCCTAAAATTTTCATCACGAGTCAGACTCGTCAAAATAGTGCAAGGGGTTAATTGTACAATGGTTTTTTGTCGAGATATACCGCTTTGAAGTTACTCGAGAAACATTGTAAATCATAGGCTGTGCTATCATTCTGTCGCGCACTGTATAATCGATTCTGTTTCGGATACTTACAAGGGAAGGACCCCAACTGTACCACACCGATGTCAACGATCTTTCATAAGATGATAGAGTACTTATTGTGCGAGTATTGTGCGACTTATAAGCAGAGAAAGTTCCGTGATCGAATCCCTGTTCACTAAAGTTCTTTTTATTCTTTTTCGTTGTCTTTTTTTCTTTTCTGTCTCACTACTATTTCACTGTAATGAAACTGTATAGCTAGACACATAGATAGCATACAAATTAAAAAATATTCTGCAATAAACAAGCTTTTGTTCTGTATTCCTGATTCGGAATAACTTTCGATTTGTATTTTTTTTACATCTACGATAACTATCATTCTGATAGTCAACTCATCATGCACAGTGTCACCACAGTGAAGTAATAGTGACTAAAGAGAGAAAGAAAAAAGAAAAATAAATATAAAAAATATTTACATGACGGGGGGGATTCGATCGTCGAATTTCCAATTCACAATACATACAACCTGTCGCTTCGCCACTGTTCAATTTTAATTATAAATTCATAATCATGGTACATCAATACATACAGTGGCTCCAAAAAGTATTCGTACACTATGTCACAAATAAATTCGTTTAACCCTGAAATTCTGAGTCTGATAGAAGTGTTTGATAAAACTTTGTGGGTATGTAGATCGTAATCGTATACGTATGAATTAATCTCTTATTTTCATCTAAATGCCATTTTAAGGGGGTGCAACCAGCGTTGAAGTTTCTCAGTTTTCTCTCATTTTTTAAAGACAACTTTGTAATGGTACTTGATGAAGCAAAACCTTTCAAATAGAAAATGTTTAATTTTTAATATTCTACCGCCTTGTCATAAAAAAATAACACAGAAAAGCTTGTATTCAAATCGTGAAAAATCGTTGAAACTTTGAGATTCGTTATCAGCCCCCTTAAAAGATATTTTGCCGCTAAAAAAATTGCTCCAAGCAGGATACACCATGCTCTGTACGCACATAAAGTTTCATTGAAATCAGAATTTCAGAAGTGGATGAATTTCCTTGTAATACAGTGTACGAATACTTTTTGGAGCCACTGTATATGTCTTTAATTGTTTATACCTTTAAAACTACCAGGTAACTACGGCTAATATTTGGCAGACATACTTAACAATATGTACTCTATCATCTTATGAAAGATCGTTGAAATCCGTGTGGTACAGTTGGGGTCCTTCCCTTGTTAGACGTGCTGGACTGTCGTAGCGAAAGGGTTAATTCTCTCTAATACCGAGAAACCCCTGTCTCTGCGTCATCCAACGCGACGTTCCCGTCTCATCCGGTCGGGTACCAGCCGATGGAATGAAATTAAGAAATAAAACGGCAGTTACAGGGTGTAATCAAAGTGCTTCGAGGCGTTAATTGGATGAACGACGGTACTTATCACGGGAAACGGAGGTTCGCTCCGTGCACATCAGGGTCTTCTCCTTTCGACATCAAGCTAAGAGATTCCGTTGTAACCGAGCGTTAAAGCTGGCCGCCGATTGGCCGGTGCCCGGGACGCGACACCGACACGTGATTAGAGTAATTAAGTCGGGGCTGGACGGGTTGGCGTAGAAGTAGGGCGTTAGCGTTTCCCAGAGGGGATTAAGAAACCCTATCGAGATGGCGACCGGTACCCGTATAATTTAAATTCGCATTTATGTACCCGTGCTCTCGACGACCGGGACTCGAGCGAGAAGGGCTCTTCAGCGATTTTTACATATTTCAATCTTGCTTTTAACGTAAAGTGCCTTTGAGCTGTGTTCAACGTTTTGTTGCCGACTGGCTTTCTGTTCTTGCTCGATCGAATGCATTGAATACGTTTTAGATCGACGCGTTACTGTGTAGCTGTAGGAAGTATTCGCGTGTATCTCATACTTTTTCGATGAGAAGCTTCACGCTTGGGTTTTATGTTTCATTTTTTTATGAGAGTGAATTTTAGAGGTGGACAAAATATATATGAAATAGGAACAGTTAATGAACAGTTGCAAAATGAAAATTTTGATTCTGAATATAATTAAACGTAAATTTTAGTGTAGTTTTAATATTTGCTGTATATTTATTTCAAGTAGAAGGCATGGAAGTCAAAGTAATGTTGGTACTCAAATATTTTTATAATTAGTTATTTTGTTTAATTCGAATTTCTATTTTGTTCAATTTTGATAAATTTCTGTAGTAACTAATTGTGAGTAGAACGATAGAATATCTAAGTGTTAGAATGTAAAATGTCTAGAACAGTGTTAAGTTTAATTAATTATTATGTATATAAGTGTATACATGTATATTATATTAGTATTATATGTGTGTAATACGCAATTATTTTTGTATGTGAGATTCAATTTTAAACTACATATACTGATTGCAGTTATTTATTGCTATTCAAGGCATCTTCAATCATCATTTAATCAGTAATCATTAACTTAGTGCTCTATTTTAATTTCCAATAATTGTAGTCATTAATAACCTCACACACGTACAGTAGCAGACAAAAGTTTAAAACCATAGGGTTAAAGAAAAGAAATAAATTAAATAATAAGAAATAACAGTATAAATGAAATTTGTATTCTATGCTAATCAATAAATTGTTCTACCATAAGTGTTCTACCATAGTGACAATAAAAATGTAGATAAACAATATTTCCGAACCATAAAATCATGTTTTACATTATCCTGTCGTTTTAAACCTTTGTCCTTTACTGTAAATTAATTAATTAATAAGAACTAACAGTATAAATAAAATTTGTATTCTATGCTAATGAATAAATAGTGTTCTACCATAGTGACAACAAAAATATAGGTAAACAATATTTCCGAACCATAAAATTATGTTTTATATTGTCCTATCGTTTTAAACTTTTGTTCGCTACTGTACACGTTTAATTAAGTCAAAGTTAATACTAATGCAAAAGAAATCTCGTTACTTCGTTCAAAAGTTGATATAAAGTACACCCACCTACAAAGTCACTCAAAAATTAGCAACTCAAATTGAAATCCATCTCTCAACAATCGCTTACCAAACAGAAACGAATACACCGAGGCGAAAGTAACAAACTCATAGTAATTTCTTGAATTTGATATAAGCCGGGGTAAAGTTCAGTCGACAGGAGGTAAGAAACTGGAACGTCAGATTTGTCTGGTAAGATTAAGAAGCCCTATCGTGATCAAGACTCCAGCATGTAACCATTAGATGCCCCGATGCCGTAACAAGGAATGAAGATTTCCACGGCGAAGTGCGGCGAATGAACGATCGACTACACGATATCGCGATTCGATCGTCGTTTAATTGGCAATTGTAAAAACGTTAGATATCGCGTCGATAACGAAAGTGTTGTAGTATAACTGCTTAATCTTTATATGTATATATGTATTATCGATAATGTAGCTTCCAATATGTAAATATATTGGGTTGTTCCGAAAGTTCGTGCCGATTTTTGTTAGGTGGCATAAGGACAGGTCTAAACATATTAAAATAATTGAGAACAAATAATATCTGTACATATCGTAAAAGATAATACTTCAGGCATATTTGACTGCTGAATCTTTATAAGTATTACCGATAATGTAGCTTCCAATATGTAAATATATTGGGTTGTTCGGAAAGTTCGTGCCGATTTTTGTTAGGTGGCATAAGGACAGGTCTAAATATATCAGAATAATTGAGAACAAATAATATCTGTACATATCGTAAAAGATAATACTTCAGGCATATTTGACTGCTGAATCTTTATAAGTATTACCGATAATGTAGCTTCCAATATGTAAATATATTGGGTTGTTCGGAAAGTTCGTGCCGATTTTTGTTAGGTGGCATAAGGACAGGTCTAAATATATCAGAATAATTGAGAACAAATAATATCTGTACATATCGTAAAAGATAATACTTCAGGCATATTTGAAACAAAATTTGGGTAGGATACGTTAACGTTTGTCAGTTTTATACACCTTCGAATATGGAAGAAAACAAAGTGCTTTTTAGGCATTTAATACTTTTCTTTCACCGGAAAGGCAAAAATGCCACAAAAGCGGCAAACAAGATACGTGCTGTTTATGGTATCCTTTTCGATCATTACAAAATTTCCTGAATGGAAAAAACTTCAACTCCTTCGATGAGATAAAAAAATCACGTAGAAAAGCTTTTAGTTGAAACACCTGAGAGAATCTAGAAGGACAGAATTATCAAGTTGCCTGAAAGTTGGAGAAAGGTTGTCCAAAGGAAAGGCGTCTGTATAATTTAATAAATGTATGCTAAAATTAAAATCCCCTGCTCTTCAATCTTTCTTGAAAATCGGCACGAACTTTCCGGATAACCCAATGCAATGTGTATTGAACATAATGTAGGAATGCGATCGAGCGGATGCGAGTTTGGGAAAGTCTGAAGAGTACTTGATTTTGGCGATTGTCGTGCGAACGCAGAATGTTTGGGCTCGAATGTTTCTAAGGCGTGAAAGATGAGAACTTTGGAAAACAGTGTGACTGAGAAATTCTGAAAGATCGACAATTGGAATGAAAGGAAACGAGTGTTTGGAAGAATATATGACGGGGAAAATGCGAGCACGAGGCAGAAAGCTTTTGACTAACGTAGAAGAAAGGTTTGGTTCTGAACGTAGAAAGTGTTAAAGTTGCTAAGTTGTAAAGTCGTTTAAGTTGTTTATTTAAATTGTTTTAAATATACTGTTATTAAGTTTTAATCGCTTCACTTTTATTTTTCACACCTGAATTCCATCTTCCGTTCTACATTTTATAGAACATTTCCTATAATAATGATACCTAGTGTCTAATTAGGCATCATTTGTAACCATAGATACATAGATGTAACCATTGATACATAGTTTAAAAATAACGATTAGGGAATAAGCACGAGTATACATTAGGGGGACTGGAAAGTAATGTCGTTTCTGTCATTCCATCTCTAGATATTTTGCTCAAAAACTAATTGATTTTTATCGATCCGGCATTGAAAATTTGCACGCTAGATGGCAAAAGATTATTGATAATGAGGGTGATTACATCGTCGATTAAAAATGAAAACTAGTTAAAAATTTTGAATTTAATGTAAGAAAACGATATTACTTTCCGGCCCCCCTAATATAACAAGTCTGTCGTTATATAAAAGTAAAATTAAATCACTGTAAAAGTAAAACCTCGCTCTGCTGCATTTACTTCACCTTAAAAATTATCAGAAAGAACGACGAAACGGCGAAATATGCAAACGGCTGTCGGTGAGTTCAAAGGGGCTGCTCGGAATAAATCAGGCCAGATAGGGTGGGAAGGGGAAGGAGTGAGTGTGGTACATGGTTTCCTTCTTTCCCGCTGTTTCCCCTGACAGTCATTAAGATAATCAACAAATTAGCGTTTCCGCGCTAAGGACTGGATAAGGTATAAGGAGTTAGGTGGATAAAGTGCGTCTCGGCACGCGATGCTCCAAAACCATGCGGAATACACCCTCGTCCGACGATGGTTTCTATTTTTCGTGATATCATTCACGATTCGACGATCTTTCTCGTTTACATGGGTACCATTAATCCGTATGGAGATCGAGGAACGTAAATTTCGGCTGACTGATTGAAGTCATCAATAAGTACAGTAGTGGACATAAGTTTAAGACGACAACTTAATATTAGCTGTACCTACTTTTATGATCTATGAATGCTTTCTATGCTCTCATTTTTCTTGCCCTAGGGTGTAATTTATATTAACTTTTGAACGAAGTAATACTGTCTATATTTTCTTAACCCTTTGCACATCTAACTATTTTTAATTTTATTATTAGTAATTCCCTAGTGTTTTAGGTGTTTTATTATAAATTTACTTCAAAGGACAATTCCTTGAGTGGTACTTATTTTTTTTTTTTATTAATCATATTAAACATTGCTTTCAAGCATTGTTGTAACTTGTATTTATTTAATTTCGTTGACTTT
>JAOPTO010002407.1:16117-129263 GCA_033822845.1 Tetrapedia diversipes | reverse complement strand
TGTTAGGTCTTGAAAGGCACATAAAATAAGAAGATCAGTCTAGTTTCTAATATTACAATAGCTTAATGTATTTTTTAGTTTCTTTAGAAAACCTTTGCCGTTTTACAACCCATAGTTCGCTAGTCGTAGCAGAAATAGGACCCAAGGAGTCATTACATTCCAGCCCGTTTTTTCCTTGGTTTATGATCAAGTCACATCTGGTGTCAGAACCCTTAACCTTAGCCGTAGAGTCTTTGTTTGCAATTTTCATTCATGTCAAGGTACTCCTTAGGTTTGTTACTCGCCACGGTCTTTTTGGGAAAAACACTTCAGCGTCACAGATCTTACCCACTTCCGCTCGAACATAGCTAGCCAATAAGAAATTAGTAGATCGTTTTCCCTCACCTATAGCCAAATATTGTACGCCCACTCCGAGTTTTTGTAAAAATGTGAAGTGTCTTCGAAGAGACACTCTCGTCACAACTTTGAAACAGTTTACATCTAAAGTAAAGCCTAGTTCATCCGAAGTCACATTCAATCATTAGACACAGTCCACTCTATCAATTTAGTTCTGCGCGTTGTTTAACCCTTTGACTGCGGAGCGCTCTTAGACGAATCCATCAATATGGACGGCGAGTTTTTCGCTTGTCAGTCGCTGTGACTTGTCCACTGACTAGTGATCAAAACAGTACCCGGAAATTTGATACCATTCTTAGGGTTTAAAAAATAATAATGGCAAATAATAATAGTATATTTAATTGCTAGGTTGCATAGGACAATAAATTCCATGTTGAATTAATCGGTAAAACAGTAATAAAGGTGGTATAGTAACAAAATACAGAGGGCGTATATTTACGCCTTTCGTATATATTGATGGATTTGTGAGGGCGTATATATACGCCTTTCGTATACAGGGTGTTCGGACAGCCCTGGGCTTAAATTGAAAGAGTAACTCCCTGAGACATTCTAAGACGAAAATAAAGAGTAACGATTTTGCGTTTAAGGCTTTGTTTACGAGTTATAACTAGTTAAAGATATCGTTTAATCCGGACCGTTCGACGCTTGAGCATCTCTGTGGACTCAGCGACGTTACCGACCGAGTTGCCTCGGTTACCCGCTCTCAAGAGTCGAACGGTCCGGATTAAACGATATCTTTAACTAGTTATACCTCGTAAACAAAGCCTCAAACGCAAAATCGTTACTCTTGATTTTCGTCTTAGAATGTCTCAGGGAGTTACTCTTTCAATTTAAGCCCAGGGCTGTCCGAACACCCTGTATATTGATGGACTTCTGAAGGCGTATATATACGCCTTTAGCAGTCAAAGGGTTAATCGTCGCTAATACCGCCGACGCTGCATCGCACACATACAGACTCTGTTATTGTAAGTTTCTTCCTCTTTAGAACATCTCGTTGTTACCAAGATAATGGCGAGGCATAAGAAAAAAAAATGGAAGAGAAATGCAAAAACACAGAAAATTCTGCACAGAATGGAATAAATATTCCACATACGTAGAGAATATTCTTTGTTTTGCGCGACTAACGAGCTGTATAGGCGTGCGCTCGTCGAATAACACAATACGCCGTTCTTTCCGGACACGGATCTGATATTTTTGCAAATACGAGATTTCCTTCAAACTTTCGAGCCTAAAAGCGCAAGAAAGAGGTAAAACGCATAACAGCGGCTCCCCGGGCAACGCATGAAATCTCTTCAACATTGAAACACGTACGTCTCCCTCCGCTACACTCGGATCTCTTTACATCGCAGCCCAAGGCCGGAGAGCAAAGCTGCAGCTCTGCATAGTTTACAGCAACGTTTTATCCTTGCTCGAGCAGCCCTCGAGTCCAAGCCTGTGGACACAAGGAAAAATCCGACGTCTTCGGCTACGCGATGACGTTCTTTATGGCGGCCATTCGTTCGAATCACGCTTGTCCACTGTCTTCGGTAAATAGTCCTGCACCGACGGTTCCCTCGCAAGAAATACGATTGAACAACCGGAAATTGTTGCCACAAGTTACCAGCGATTTCTATCGTTGCACTCGTGTCGGCGTGTAATTTTGTCCGGCAACAGAGAGAAACTTAACACGTTCCGTGCCAAGCCATTTTTGCCTGACTCGTCGATCAGGCCAGTTGATATTTTGACTAAACGCACCATTAAATGTAACGATTAATTATTGTATACATAACAATTAAATAAACTTTTGTGTTTTGCTCTATACTGCGTCTTGTATAATGCTTCATTTTTTAGGTAGAAATATAGTTTACTGAATTATATTTGTAATAAAATATATGTTTTCAGCGCATTAAATAAATATGACTGCGTGTACCACCGGTGGTTATAGGCAAAGGTTATAGAAAGTGAGGGAGATTACTGCATCTATTATCCTTTGGGCATACAAATTTAAATAAACTTTGAACCTGCCAAAAAGAAGACTAAAATTAACTTGTACACCTAATAGTTTACAGAATTACATTTGTAATAAAATATATGTTTTCAAGGCATTAAATAAATATGACTGTGTGTACCACCGGTGGTTATAGGCAAAGGTTATAGAAAGTGAGGGAGATTACTTCATCTATTATCCTTTGGGCATACAAATTTAAATAAACTTTGAACCTGCCAAAAAAAAGACTAAAATTAACTTGTACACCTAATAGTTTACAGAATTATATTTGTAATAAAATATATGTTTTCAAGGCATTAAATAAACATGACTGCGTGTACCATCGGTGGTACACGTGACCTGACGATCAAGTTCACCGTGTATCACTTGTGGTACATGTGGCACGGAACGTGTTAAAAATTGACAATTTACGATTCTGGAGACCGATCGACGGGTATAGCTAAAGAAATGCCATGGTTAAGAAGCTGAATAATTTAATAAGAGATCGAGAGCAAGCGAAGGGAGCAAGATCTCGATCCCTGGAATCAGCCATTGGGAGACGATGCACCCTCCAGGAAGGCATTACATCAAATTTGAATAAACTGGCTGTTGCACCGACAGCGTGAAACTGTGCGAGCATAGCCGCAGTCGAGTGGCTTGCTTGCTCGTTGCGGTGGCCGACGTCGACTTTTATGAAATACTGCCTTGCGAAAGTTCGCTGTTGGACCACCGAGCCGCTGACACCTGCAATCTGCGCTCTCAGCTGCATTCGAGATGCACGCCGGGATGCCTTACGCTAGTGGTTGTGTTTTACGATTACATCCACCGCCTGTTTGCTGCGCGATGCATCCCCGGGCTCACCGAAAAACGCTGTTTCCCTCTATCTTTCGCTCTTTGTTCCTCTTGCCACGGAGAAACTCTGTAAATGAGAATACAAAAGAGATCGTGATCTTCTGTCTCGTATTAACACTAGAACTGCTGAGCTTCGATCTGTTATGCCGCGTCCACATAGAAGAGAACAGTTCGCGAGCTGTTCGCCAACGGAAAACGCAGCATATCCAGACTGGAGCTTGCGAACAGTTACAAGCTTGTTCGATCTGAATTCATGGGCAGTTCGCTATTAGCTTTTGACACGTACTGTGTTACAAACGCGTCCAGATACGCTTCGAGCTCGCGAACAGTTTCTTTGATGTACCACTTTCCGAGCGAACACTGTTCGCTGTTCGCGAACAGCAGTGTGGACGCGGCATAACAGATCGAGGCTCAGGAGTTCTAGGGTTAATCGTTATCAAACTATTAGGTTGGAGGGAAAGTTCTGTCGTATTTTAAATAGGCAGGTAATTTTTCTTGTAAATAAAGAAAAACATCTGGCTAGTGAGTCATTGGGAATTTTTTTTGTTTTTTTACCTGCTGTATAATATAAAAGCAGTCCTTTTTTTACCGTTCATCGTTTACTTGTGATATTTAAAGTGAAAAACGTGTCGGTAGATAAAGTGCATTTACGACACTGCATTTTGTATGAATTCCAAAAAGGAAGCAACGCATCGGTTGCAATGTAAAAATTTATGTGCGGTATTTGGAAAAGATATTGTAAACGTTCGTACTTGTCAAAGATGGTTTAGCAAATTTCGTTCCGGGGATCTGAGCCTCCAAGAAAGTGATCGATCTGGACGACCATCCAAGATCGATAATGATGTTTTGCGATCCATGTTGGAAAATGATCCACATTTAACAAGTCGAGAAATTGCAGAAGAGTTTGGCATTCATCGTACTACTGTTTTAGATCGCATTAAATCTGTTGGGTTTGTGTTAAAGCAAAGTGTTTGGGTTCCACATGAATTAACGGAACCGGAAAATACGACAGAACTTTCCCTCCAACCCAATATATAAGTCGTTTCGTCGGAATTCTATGTTATGCAAGGCGTTATGACACTCGCTGCCTCGCGAATGAATTTTTTCCCGACGTTTTTACCCTTCGCCATATTAGAATTTCAGAAGTACGCGTCCGAGACGCGTCAGACATGAAGTCGACGGGATCAAAAGTGTTGGGATCGGAAGTAAATCACGCCGTGACCGAGCAGAAAATTATTTACGCCCCGATCTGTCCGGGGATTCGGAACTTTTAATAGTCCGGTGACGTTTGTTTTCCGATGGCGGGGCCGTGTGCGACGCAACGCATATTGGGACCCCTCCGGTGGAGAGCATCTTGCCACCTTATTCCCGGGAAAGTTTCACAATCGAAGTTTCCCGAGTTGTTTATGACGTCGGTAGCTCGCCGCGACTGTCTAACGCTGAGTTACGATGCCTAACTTCAATATTTAAGAACCTTCGTGGCTCGGTTTCTTCAAGTGTACGCAAGCATCTTAAATCTTCGGAAGCCCCTTGAACGTTCGACCGAGCTTTGCACAGGACGAAAATCGTGGCGGGATTGATTCCTTAGGAGAGATAAACGGTAACATTTTTTAGCATACAACAAACCTTTATTTGTTTATGTTGAGGGGTTATGTGAAAAAGAACTTAAATAACGAAAAATGAACTATATATTTATTAATGAAGTATATCGGTGGTCTATATGACTGCCAAACAATACAAATAGCAATGGACTAACTAAAAGCGGCGACAGCGCAAACACTTTATACCTGCTACCTCCTAAACCATTTCAGTATGGAGAGTTTTCAGGTAGAAATAAGTAAACTTCAACAGTTTATTTTATTAAATTCAAAAAAACGAGAGGATTTTAATATTGCTGAAAAATTCGTTTACGTATAAAAATTTGTTCGAACGAAAGAGCTCTTATATTTTAACAAGCTACATCATTTCGTAGAAAAAAGGTTTCGCAATGTTCACGATTAAAGCAGTGTTTCATTATATTCTATCCGATGGAGGTATCCGGTTTAACGAAGTTCACAATTTAACTTTTAACAATTTAATAATTTGTAGAATAAAATTATAAAACGGATTTAATGATTCGTGTGCAATGGCTTTTAATAATGCGATTCTTCCGCTAATCATCGCAATAAATAAAACTATATTTATTTGAAGAATGCGACGTCGAAAATGTAACGAGCATCGTCGTAGTGTCCTTGTTTCATTCTCCGTTTTCGTTCGCCTCCTGTTTTCCAAACGCGCTTCTATCTTTCTCGACGCTGTTCTCCATCCATTCTTGTCCCAGGCGGCTTTTACTCGAAAGTCAGAGACGATTATTAATAGCTCGGTCTCGTGTGAATTATCGTGCACTCGGCGAGATATGATCGAGAGCACGCGCAACATTCACCGACTTCGCGCGTTCGAACGCCCGCTAACGTTCGGCTCGCAATGCCACGAGAAATCTCGGCCATGATACTCTTTGGGATCTCGAACATCCGCATGTTTCATAGAAAAAAAAACCGGGAATTCTGGTAATTACTTGGTATTAGCATCATTTTTACAGAAGTCCCACCTTTTTTACGCTACTGCAGTCGTCAAGTCGCGGATCGATCGATTTTACGAGTCAGGACAAAAAGTGCGAGCTCTTAACGCTCTAAACCATCGCAATCCTTGAAATGCGTGCTTGTTGTAGTTCCACATACCTTCAGCGTACATCGTAAACATTTTTTCTTTACGATCATTCTGAACAAATAGCTCGGCGCTTGCCGTTGCCCGGCGGGTTCGCATTTTTTTCGCGTGAAAAGCTCGCGCGATTGCACAGAACCGCGAATTCTCGCTTTATCAAATATGTAGGAATTATTTATTGACCGAACGGGTTTTCTACATAGACTACTGTCAGGATAGTCTCTGAAACGGCAACCATAATGACGGTGATTATTACAACAAGCTGATACAACGATATTTAACGAACGATTAAGGATTAAAGATTAAAAAAAGTGTTTGGGACTCCACGATTGTTACCGATGTGTAAAATCGCTCGAGTTCCGGGTGAGCTTGCACGTGGTGTGCCGACTAACAAGTTCAAATTACAAGACTCCGATACTATGAGACTATGTGACTATGTCTCTTGCTATTTAACTATGTTCTTACTATTTGACTATGTTCTTACTATGTGATTGTGTCTTACTATGTATCTTGTTATGCTCTTACTATGTGATTTCTTACTATGTTACTTCTTACTATGTTGCTATTTCTTACTATGAATTCTTACTATAATCCCGGCGCCGAAGTGACTCAGTTTTATATGGAGGAGTGACCAGTCGAACTCCTGGAGGAGTCCATACCTCAAGGCGATACGCTAATTGGTTAGAGCCAAAAAGTCAAAACTCCAATCAGCCGTATGCCCTGAGTGCCACCAACCCCCGTTCTTGTGCCCTTAGCACGCGTTTCGAGAACGAGGGTGGGGTGAGCCACTCGGAGCGGGAAGTTTCCCGAATTTAGGCAACGAAGGGGAAATTCTTCTAGGCCCATGTGCCTTTCAAGTGCGGGTGTCGGCTGGGCGCCGGGCCTACTGGAAATCCCTTGTTTACGACATGCTCTTTGCTATTGAGGAACCACGGTTGACTTAGAAATTAAAGCTATTGTCCCTCAGTGGACGTTATGAAAGTTCGACGAAAAAGGTAAAGAAAAGGCTAAAATGTCTTAGTCCTCAAAAATAGCACTACCGGCACGCTCATGTCGTAAATGTCCCAATGGAAACTTCCCGCTGTTGCTTTGTGGGACGGAAGATGCTCTCCCCGTTGAGAGACCTTGGCCGCGTATGCAGCGCAAGGGTCTAACAAAAAGATTAAAGGATCAAGACCTCTTTTTTTTTTTTTTTTTTTTTTTTTAAGTTGCCAATGAGATGTGTTTGGGGTGTACACCAGTCCCACGAGGATGTTCGTAGCCCAATGATTACTGGATGATGCCTCCCCGGGTGTTGCACCTGCCAGCGAAAAGCAAGCTTATCAACAGTCTTCAAGATATATTTGTAGTTAGCTTCATGTAGTGTTTGGTTTCAGTAGAAAGCGTTGATGTAGGAGACGAGTGGAAAATTTTCAAAAAACCACTTAACACATTGTATGCCGGTGGCATCTGAGGCATTTAAAACTGTAGGTGAAGAAAATATTTAAAATTTTATACATTATTGTAAAACACTAAAATTGGTTTGCATATTCATTATATGCAATTTAACGATAACGAAAAATAGAAACAAACAAATCGCCAAACAAAAGAATGTTGTATTATCGCAAACCCGGCGCTAAAGCAACAGACTTCCAAACCCGCGTTTTCGCCGGGCCGGCATACAATGTGTTAAGATATAATTTGACACAAAGAAAATGAACGCGACATTGCGTCGCCAAAACGATAGGGCCTTTAGCGGAAGGGACCTGGTCACGGAGTGGGGAGGGCTACGTTGCCCTCGGAGAGGATGACACTTGTACGCTAATCTTTCGAACAGCGAGTCGTGATTGAGGTTTTAGCATTCGCGATTTCTTACACATCTGACTCGGAAGATTAATTAACCCTACAGGGGGTGATTAGCATATCCGACTGTTGACCCGTAGCCGGCCACGTGAATCGAATCGTTATGCACGGGCACACGCCTGCTTTTTTTCTCCTTCTTTCCCGTGCCGGTCGTCGAACAATAGCGATTGTTAGCGCGAGGGATCCGCGAGGAAGTCGTGGCGGCGTCGCTTTGAGCGCGGAACGGATTCTCGGGATTCCGGGAACGGTGTAAGCGCGCGAAAAAGCGACGGAAAAGAAAGGAACTGAATTATTTATCGGTGAATTTGACTTCGATATTTTCAGCGGCGCGCGACAAACTATTCCGTAATCCAGAAGCAAAGACGGTGAATGATTTATATGACGTACGTTGTTCCATGAATGGGTGAGCGTGCCGCGGCCAGCCGTATCGCAGAGCAGTTTGGATGGCAGGGAACATTCATTTACCATTGCCTGGTGCCGTTGTTGAAACGTTTAAAGGATCGCGAGCACAGGTTGCGTCGAAATGGCTGATATAATCGAGCCGAATGTTATTCCACGTGAAGAAATAAAGCGAAAGTGTGCGATCGAATTTTTCGATATGTAGGATTATTTATTGGCCGAAGGGTTTTATACATAAGATTGATCCGTAAATTGCCTACAGATACAACGTTCAATTTTTGTAAAGATCAGAAGATCTTCAGATCAGAAGATCAAGCTAGAAGATTAACAACGCTAGCCTCTAACACCGTCCGACTAATTTCGTTCTCTTCTACTTGCGTTCTGCAATTATAAGCTTTACAACGAATTCAAGCGTACACCGTTGAAACAGTTCGTTTAATTAACGTATAAGCTGTTAGAACAAGCAGCGCAAAATGAAATTCATCAAACAAGAACAACCGAACGCGCGTGGACTCGACCAATTTTTAAAGCACAGTTATGTTGAAAAAGAACTGTTCGCGCGACGTACAGAAATATTGTAGGGATATTGTTATATGCCAACGCATAATATTATCTTAACACATTACGGACCAAACATTTTATTGCTAACCATACCCAGTGGCCGGCTATTATTTTTTTGCGTCAAATATTTTTAAATTAGCGATGATTTGTTAGTAGTTAAAAATCATAGTCACGTGAAATATTTATTTTCAACCACAACTTTAAAAATGAATGATTTCATAATATTTTTCAATAAGTAAAAATTTGTACAAACTAAACAATTTTCAAAGTATGATATTTAGTAAAACATGTAACATTTTTATCTTGAAAGCCATCATCGTTCTCACAAATATTCATATTCTCGTCATCACTTGATGTATTCCAGAAATTGTCCGCAAATATTTTTGTAATATTGTTAATCGTTTCAAATTCAGGGTTTCAAATAATTAATTTTTGCAATACAAATTACCAAAAGCTGCCCTTGACTATCACGTAACAATTGTGCGATATCTCGACAAACAACTTCTAACGACGAAATAGGAAAGACGAGATATCTCGTCATCCGTCCGCAATGTGTTAAGTTAAGACTACCTACTCATCCTCCGGTAAACACCTCAAAATTCTTTCCCGATATCCGATGATTTCACCCTCCTGAGTCATTTCTGAACCTTGTCCGCAACACCTCATCCCTTACTAATCACTATCCCAAAACAACCCCCACCTCTCCATTTCAAAGTTATATAAGCCCTGAATCCTTCCCTCAAAAGAAGAACAGTTTGAATCGTCTTAGGACCTACGTCTGTACCGAATCTTACTCCGATATTTCAAATAAAACCTTCGTCTTTTATTTCGCTGGACGTTGCATTACTTTTATGTATAAAAATAATCTGCGAACTACTGCCGAATACAACAGTAGTATGTAACAACAAAATAAGAAATTCAGAGTGAAACCTCGATGATTGATAGGAAAACAAATAAAATTTTCGAAAAATAGAACAATCATGTTCTTTTATGCTAACCCTTTGCACTCCATTGTCCCCTCTCAGGGGACATTACAATTAATTAGTGATTCCGAGGAATCAACTTATCCCAGCGCAATCTTTTCAGAAATGCATGTTTCTGTGAAGTTTTCTGCTAAAATGGCACAAGATATTTCTAAGAATAATCCGGTTACAAAAGAAGACGCTGGAGCACGCACACGGTCCACGTCGCCATTTTTTTCTTACTCTCTCGTCAATTGTTTCCCGTTTACTTCTGACCGTTTTTCCTTGGTCGCCTCGCGACCCACAAAATCTCACTTCTGTGAGGGTTACTTTATTTTTTTCTCACAAAATGGCCTTTCGTTCGTAAAATACGTTTGCTGTCTTACTAACTAACCGTACCCTTTTCCCCATGCTTTTATGGGTGCATCCCCACTTCGCACTTTCCCAAAAAACAAACTCGCCGTCGTTGCGGGCCTGGAAAGTGTCCCTAAGGGTCCCAACCCTTATTGAGGACCTCTGATTTATGGGGACCCTAATGACCACTCTGGCCATCGTCACCCCTGATTGTCTGGTTCCTCTTACACTTCCTACAACATTTCACTGTACATTTCTGATTTACTTTTGCACGTAAAACGAACGTTCGCTTTGACGCGATAAAATTTATCGGGAATTTTTGAATAGTTTAAGAACCCACCGAAAATTGTCCGTCGAGCTACGGGAAACCCGTCGTCCCCGAGCACGTGGACACGAATTTACGTAATCACGCTGTGCGCCCCCGGTTCTCGAAAGCACCCACGGAATAGGAAGCCCCTGAAAATTCTGCGGAGGATGAAGTTTCTGGTCCATCGAGTGCGACATTCTGTGGCGGTGGTCATTTAAACGACGCATACTAGCGCTCCATCCCACGGACATTCGTTCATTGTTAAAGCCTCGCAATCTCTCGTCCGCAGCCAGATATTTCGACTGCTATGAATGGATTTTTCGAGGTCTTCCCGTGGACGGTCGGCCCTTTTAACGGCCAGAGAATGGAGAGAGCCCGAAACGCGCTGCGTGCAACTGATAAATCGCACGTAATACACGCGACAGGTTGCTACAGCGACGAGTAATTTTCGCGAAAATGATAGCTCTCGCGAAAACGTACCGATGCCGAAATTCGTGCGTAATTTATACGAGCCGACGCGACGACGTTATCGTCTGTCACGTTTCATCGTGGAATCTGCACGATTAGAGGAGCGGTTATGAAAAGTTGCTCGATGGCCGGAATTCACGATACACACGTGATTCCATGGGTGAAGCTTGTGCTTCGAAATATAAATTTCGTATGAGCCGGCGGGAAGGTTATTAAAATGTTTGTACATGTTAGCGACACCGCATTTTGGGTGGTCGCTGAAAAAGGGCCTAGACCGTAATTTAGGCGAGTGACCGATTTATGACTGGGTATCTGGTGTGCCTGGCGAGAGAACTTGTTGGAAAGTATGAATGCAACCCCGAGGCACCCCTTGACGGCGGACGTCTCGAAGACGTGCAGCCATCAGGCGCCAAGGGTGGTATTGTTTATATTAGTCGCGGGAAAGCCTAAACATTTGCGAGCAACCCGACGTTGCGTCGCCAAAAAGAAAGGACCTTTGTCCTGTAGGATCTGGCCACGGAGTGGGGAAGGCTATGCAGCCTTCGGGAAAGAGGACTGTGATGAACCACACGGCACTTACCCCAGAACCGTCATCAGGCATAGTCCAACCCTTTTTTTATTCCTTTCAAACTTTTAAATCTAACATACACATTCGATAGTGTTAGAGATGTTTGCGTGATTTGTGGGAATCTGTGTACGTGTGTAAGCGTGCGAGTGGGTTTGTCATTTGTTGAGGTCCTTCCAGAATATTCCCTATGGCGCGTAAAAGACCTTCCAGAATACACCAATACCTCGCTTTGCGTCGTTTCGTTTTGCGTTTTTTCGATGTTGCGCCGCTGCTCAATTAGTACCAATTTTCATTGCGCGTCGTTAGGTTTTCGAGGTTGCGTTGTTTTGGATTCGAGTCTTGAATTTTTTTTCTTGTTTCCTAACAGATGGCTCTACTTTTGTTTCTAATTGCGCCACGCCAAAAAAAACTCGGTAATTCCTCTTCTAACCGAAAATCAACGTAATTTTAATACAGTTTTATTTTCACTTTGTTTTGCTAATTTTAGAGTTCAGTTTCAATCTTCGATCTTTACATGGTTTGCTATAGAAAATCTTAATTCACTTTGCGTCGTGTTTTTTTGGAACGTAACCCCGACGCAAAGTGGGGTATTGGTGTATAAAAGACAAGAGCGTGCTCGACGCCGCGCAGTTCACGTTTGATGGTTGTAAGAGTTTGGATGTATGAGTCGTTTAATAACATTTATCTGTATTAAGACAGTTTATACGTGTATTACTTGTAGTCTATAAATAAAACAATTTCTTTGCCAAGTAATAGCCAAAGGTGTATAGAAACATTCCTAATTTCATAAAATCTAACAGATAGAATTCGAACTTTCTTCGCTTGCCTTTTAAATCGATTTTAACATTAGATTGCCGGATGTTGGTTATTCACCTATTTTGCCTGAAACCAGTCAATTTGACTCAAACGTGAAAATTGAAGATTAAAAAAAAAATAAAACTTTATTTTTAAGGAAGTTTGTTCGAAACAATTTTTACATATACATGCTGTTTTTAAAATACATTTTCCACAGATTTTTTTTATTGCATTTACCACAAATTCCCTTACTTCTATTCCCTTCACATGATGCTTGTACTTGATAAAATCATAAGTGAGTCAAATTGACTCACTCCGGCAATCTAGTGTTGAGAACGAAGAAAGAATCGATTTCGTAGCTGTAAGGAGAATCGTGTCGTGGTAAACGCTAAAACGTTATTTTTTCATTTTTCGACGTGATAAACAGAAACGGTATTGGGGTATTGCATGAAATAAACGAACATATCGTAATATTTACACGCTACTTCAAAATAATATTCCGTGTTTGCAATTATCTCGAAACACGCAGACGCGTTTCTCCAAATTGTTAACTCAAACGAAATAAAAAAAAAAAATATGTTGGACGCTTACGATATTAAATTCCGTGTGACTCGGCATCGAACTGCCTTGTGTATCTTTCAAACAAAGCTTCATTCGTATCACGCGACAAAGTGTCCGGTGTTGTTTGTGCTTAATCAACCTTTAATCAGTATCAGGAGGTGCCTGAATTGTATCATTAACGTTAACGTTTGAATATTCGATAACGAGCGATTTGATAGACAACTACGATGCGCTTTTAGGCTCGCAAATTAATGAATACATTCGCTAGGAAATATCGGGGGATAATTTTATAAACGTTGATTCGAACCCCGAGCGTCTGTTCGGGAAAGGGGTAATATTTTTGTAGCAATCAATGCTTAACCGGTGTGAAAAGCGAATGTTATCGTTAAATCACTCCGGCTGATTAAGCTAACGAAAATAAGGTAATGGAACAATCGTTGTTCCACCAATTTCAATCAAATCCGATGCAAGATTTCAATGAACGTCACAGAACAAACCTCCGGTTCCTTCGTCAATTCCCCTAATTAGACAGACGACGGGTATTAATCCCGATCAATGATCTTCACCGCGAGCAGGAAGCAAAGTACGAAATCACGTCCGTCGAACTCGAATTTGCATTCGATTTGGACGGAGCACGAGCGGTGAACGACGGATCACCATTGAAAAACGACATCCGTCCCAGTTATTAGACATTCCCCGGATAGGAATACATGCGCGTCCGAACTCCGTTCTTCTTTTTTTTTTTTTTATTTTCCCTGCTGGCCTCCATCGACGTCGAGAGTCCGAACACGTCGAGCGGGCGTCGATCACCAGAGAAATTTTGGGTAAATTTAATTTTCCTTTTCGCCCCGGTCCCCGACCTAAATCGAGTCACCCGTTTCTGTCGATGATTCGTCGATATTCCTACAATGGAATATTCCCCGTGGAATAATTGACTTTATGGGATTACCCCGGCTACGTTCCCCGATACGTGCGCACCCTATGCACGTATGTACATACACGGGAAGCGCGGTGAGTAAAATAAATGCTTCCAGAGTCGGCACGAATTATACCGTCGGCTAGTCGTTCACGAATCTCGTCCGAGGGAGGGGAAAAAAATCGTTTATATTTCTTCCCCGCGTGAAAACGGCGAAAAATGTTCCCTGCGGTCCCCGAAGGAACGCCGATTAAATCGTCAATATTAACACTGAAAATTGCAGTCGGCGCGGCGCGCCGGATCGGTCCGAGCTCGCCTCGTACCACTGAATCGAATCGAATACGAATCGGATCGAGAAATGAAAACGCTTAGAATGGATTTACTTTGACCACGGATTTATCCGATATCCGAGAATATTTTAACTTTTACGCTTGGTAAATATAAAGTTCGCTTAATTTTTCCCTTGGATCTTTCCACGGTCTCTAAATATAACAACTGTTCCTGTGTTAAGCGAAGTTAGGTACCGCCCCGCTAATCGTCGCGCGTGTCCGCGTTCCTTTAACAGGTTGAATGCCGTGGAGGTCACCTGTGACCGGCGTGCTCAAATTGGTAGAAATACATAATTTAGAAAAATGTCAATACTTGTCAATTTTTCTTTACTACCATTGTTAACACGTTGAATGCCACGGGGGTCAGCGGTGACCGGCACTCAACTTGGTGATGGTGCCCGTGGGGGGCATCGTTGACCGGCGCGCTCAAATTGATAGAAATACATAATTTAGAAAAATTTCAATACTTATCAATTTTTCATTATTACCATCGTTAATGCCATGGTGTGAAGAAATTAATGCAGTAAAAAATATCTAAAGGTAATTACACTTATTTGTTGTAAATAATATTTCAACAATGCATGTATCGTATAATAGAAAGTTGATCGTGGCGCCACGAGCAAACCCTGTAAAACTGGCGTGGCGTTCAACGTGTTAAACGAAAGTTGGGTCGAACGAAGTGTATTAATTAATGGATTAACAAAGGGAGCAAGACGTCTCAAGATTCAATTGCCGGACATTTAGTCGATATAATTATTCACAGCCGACAGATGGTAGATCAGGAAGAAACATAGACGGCGTTCATTTTTGTGCAAACCTGTATCGGCGCGCGCACTGCGGCACGTTAATCGAGATAAATCTCGATATTTATAGTCGACAATCGGCCGGATACACCGGGCATTGTGCTTCTATAAATGCGCCGACGTATCTGCAGCTGCAGCCAGGGATCCGGGGGATATAACATTTGAGCTTATTATACACGACCGCGGTACCAAGCGAACGCGAGCGATCCGTCCTGCATTTTTGTTTCCGCGTTGCGTTTACGTGCCGCGAGTCGATACGGAAGAATCGAATGCGGCAGGTGATTTATGGCACCGGATCGATAGAAAAAAAGCACCCCCCCCCTACCCCGTCACCGTTCGCGTTGTGATGTTTGCAGGCGGAAACAAAAATTTGTCGAAATCATCGCCGATACGTTTTCGATTCGCTAGACGGTTTATGGGAATTTGAATCGCAAACACTGGTATTAAGCGAAATTTTATCGACTGTGATTAATTGGCCCGATATCAATCCCTTTCTGCTTCGTATTAGCGGAATAGATAGAACGAGTGTGCATGATTTATTTATGTATCTGTTTGTTCGCTAATAAACGGGCCAAGGGCCGTTATAATTCCAACATTTTTCCTTCTGTTCACCCGTTTGAGTCCCTGCGGAAATTTGTGCGCCATCCAGACGTGGGCAAGGTGACAGTGAAATAGCTGTGCAAAGTCCCGAACGAAACTATCCTCAAGCGTGCGTGAATTATTTATAACCCGGTCGGTTAGCCAGAACGGTTCACCGAAATTCCTGGGTACGGTATTCATAAACGAGACAAAAGCCGGAATTCGACGATCTTTACAATTCGTCATGCATCGACGGTTAGATATTCACGGCGTTTACAAGCAATCACGTCTGTTTCGATTTTGTTTCGACTTGAATCGCCCAGGGTCGTTAGCGAATATTCTGTTTCGCCGCGTAAACGTCCCCGCCGCCATTCAAACGGGCCCGTGCGCCCATCCGTTCCTGTCCGCGGCGGCCACGGAGACAAAGGTTTATTACACGCGTAGAGTTTCGTTTCAATGCCATAGTTTAAGCGCATTCCGTGGAGTTTTAATGGTAGAATTTAGAGAGCACGGTTGGTTAAGTAAAGGAAAAAGGAGAGTAGAGGAGAGGGCGGCGGCGTGCGCGGGTTCAGTTCGCGAGAGCTCGTTGTGTGCTGAAGAATTAAAGAGGTAAGCACCTGACGCGCAACGCTCAGCCGTCTGTCGCTCGTTCCGACGCTTTTGATTCTTATTTATACATTTTAAATGTGTTCTCTGTCCCTTACCGCCGCCAACCGACCGCCTCCCCCCCCCCCCCCCTACGCGTACTTTGTGCCCCTTACAATTACGCCGACATTCATTTCTTTTCCTTCCGTCGACGGGAAAGCGAGACGTCAGTCAAAGTGCATATTAACGTTGCACGGTGAGCACAGAAAAGTGGAAAGGAAAAAGTAAGTCACGATGGCGGTCTGCCTGGAAGCTAATTTAATTTCTGGCACGATGGACATCAACGAGTCCGTTTCCGGCGCGCCCCGAAAATACTTGCGCCTTTAAAATTCTTCGCAACACCACCTAGCTGTTGCCCGTGCACACCGTGACCGGAAGAGGCCGGACATTTCGTGCGCATTTCGAATTACTCTCGATTACCGATACGTGCACCCTTTTTGGTTGCTTCAGCGAATTCAAACCGTTGAGCTCTCTTCCGCGATGTCCGTTACCGACAATCAGGTCGTTAAAAAAGAAACGCGGTAACGTAAGTTTCGAAGGATGGCGCAGCCCATTTTCGTTGCAATTTTTCCACCCAGTTCTACCGTAAATATTGAAAAGAGCAGAAAAAGAATCAGAGACGTTTGTTTGTTGCATGGTTCCTTCGTTGCGTCTAATACTCGTCTAAACGAGTATCGTCTCTCTTTTTAACCCTTTACTGCATGAATTAATAAAGCGTTGAAAAAAAAAAGATTGTTTCACGGTGGAAATAGCTTTATTTAATTATCAATAAGACGTATTAAAAGAAAAATAATGTAAAAGTTTTATATATTTTGGTGCATACCCAGACCAAATATGGAATCGAAATCAAAACTAGTTGTGAAGTATAGAAAACTGTTAAAAAGCGGAAAAATTATTATCCGTCGAGAAAGATGAGTATATCGACTCCATGAAAATATTTGTTCGGTCAAAAAGTACTTACGTTTTACTCTGTTATCGTTTTCTGAAAATGAATCACTCGCACCTCAATTTTGCTTTCTCATCCGTTTGCACAAAACTGAGGTTATATTCGAAATATCATAAAATCGTACACAATTTTTTCGCGTTTTATTATTACTAAATACATATTTGATGGATTCAAATAGTTTGAATTATTTTATAATACTTAATCTGGAAATAAAATTGAATCGAAACTGCTAATACCATATATGGGCCCATATGCGGTAAAGGGTTAAATTCTCGCCCACCATTGTTACACTTCTAACGCGATCATCGAATCGTCTACTTAACCCTTTGACTGCGGCGCAGTCTTGGACGAATCCATCAATATGGACGGCGAGTTTTTCGCTTGTCAGTCTCTGTGACTTGTCCAATGACTAGTGACCAAAACAGTACCCGGAAATTCGATACCATTCTTAGGGTTTAAAAAATAATAATGGCAAATAATAATAGTTTAGGATGTTGGGATCTTGAACTGGGTATAAAAAGAGATGTTAACAGGGATAAACTATTTATTAACACTCAAACAAACACGCAGAAAGATAACTTTTAATTACACGAAGAAGTCGCGAGAAGTGCAGAAGTGCCTGTACTGGCGGTTACCTGCTAACTGCTTTTTTTGGCGTCCGCATTTCGGCTCACGCCGAAAAGGGACGCTACGACAACCTTCCAGAAAAACTGGGAAAGGGGGGCCAGGGAAAATCCCTGGGACCATTCCGTTACGCCGGCCCGATGATTTCGCTCAGTGCCGGCAATAATGGTCAGTACGCTTATTTTATCTACCCAGGTACAGGGACCTTTATACGTACCCTACAATAGCATATTTAGTTGTTATGTTACATAGGACAATAAATTCCATGTTGAATTAATCGATAAAATAGTAATAAAGGTGTTATAGTAACAAAATACAAAGGGCGTATATTTACGCCTTTCGTATACATTGATGGATTTGTGAGGACGTATATATACGTCTTTCGTATATATTGATGGATTTGTGAGGGCGTACATATACGCCTTTAGCAGTCAAAGGGTTAATATTCCCTCGATTTACCGAACAATTCGATTGCCCTTTCGTCTACCGGAAATGCGCGAAGAATTAAAACGAATGGCCATTACCGAGTTGTCCGCGAAGGTAAATTTGTAGCTGTTCGAGGCAATCGACAAACCAACAACGGACCTTCGTTATCGCCAGGGCAAATTATATTTTCGTTATTAACAATTTACCTGGAGCGAGTTGAAAAAGAAAAAAAGAACGGCGGTATAAAGAAACAGAAGTTAATGGTCGACCTGATGAGAGGAGCTTTGATTTATTTTCATTTTATATTAGATCTCGGAGCCGTGGCGGCGAAACGAAACTTTATTACGTCCGCCTTGGTCAAATGCCTCGCGCACACTACGATGAAGCCCGGGCCCTATGATCTGTTGCCGGCAATTACTTTTCTTACGAGCTGCGCGCTTCTTTCCCGCTCGTTTCTCCAACTTCTCGCCCCGGGTTTTTATCGCACGCTTTGCCCGACTAGTGAACCGAAACACCGACGCGAAGAATGTTCCGGGAATGTTCCACGCTCTGCTCTCAAAATATGCCTCTTTAACAATTATTCCTACCACGACCGGTCAAACGACCTGTTTCTAAAATTTCGATTAAAATTTCATAGATACAATGCAACTGAATCGTCTTTAACACTAGAACTACCACAGCAGTCAAAATGACTGGTTGATGATTACTTATAGCAACCTTATAAATTCACTGGGGTAAAGCTTCCAAAATTTCCTATGATTTTCCGTAGAAGGTATAAATAAAGATTTATTTCTTATGTATTCCGTATTTTTTCATGTAATTTCCAATGTGATCTCTTCCATGCAAATAAGTACGCTTTGATTGTCGGTAGTTCTAGTGTTAACCCTTTGACTGCGGCGCACTCTCGGACGAATCCATCAATATGGACGGCGCGTTTTTCGTTTGTCGGTCCGCTACAACTGGTTGTCCACTGACTAGTGACCAAAACGGTAGCCGGAAGTTTGACACCATTCTTAGGGATTAAAAATAATAATGACAAAGTAATAATGGCATATTTAGTTGCTATGTTACATAGGACAATAAATTCTATGTTGAATTAATCAGTAAAACAGTAATAAAGGTGTTATAGTAAAGAAATACAGAGGACGTATATTTACGCCTTTCGTATATATTGATAGACTTGTGAAAACGTATATATACGCATTTCGTATATATTGTTGGATTTGCAAGGGCCTATATATACGCCTTTAGCAGTCAAAGGGTTAACCGTTTGAGTGCGGCGAAGCGCTATCGCGCTTCTCTTATATTTTGCCAAAAATGCGAAGAAGCGCCATTGCGCTGCTGTTTATTACTATAATGAAAGCGGTTGCGTTCATATTAATTTCAGTTTGTATTAATATCATTCAATTATGGTCCTTGATAATATAAAAATTAAAAATTATTTTCATTTTTTTAAGATAAGCGTTACACTGATAATTACAAAACGCACCATGTCAAATTCTACTTTATCTGAAAATGACTATAATATGAAGAGATAAATCTAAAAATTTTTATTTGCTAAAAATTACTTTTTATATAACAATTAGAGTTAATTATTGCTGTTTTTATTATTTTCCAAAAAAAATAGCTACGCATTTCATCCCGCACTTTTAGCAAATATAAGAGAAAATTTCTTAGCACTCAAACGGTTAAACTTTTCCTCAAATATAGGTATTTTAGGATTTTGGATGATCGTGGTCGTGAATTAAAGTACATTCGATAAAGAACAACGAAATATTTATTTAACTTAACAATCAAAGAGTAACAATATTAATCACGTGACAGAAGCGCAGAGGTGCAACTACTCGTTGGTAACTGCTAACTGTGACTGTCCATTTTTAGCGTTCCCGTTTCGGGAACCTAATTCGCGAATTACCTTGTACATCTTATTATTTTATTAAATACGGTTGCTGGAAAAACTGTGTTTAACACTATTCCTACCACAACCGGTCAAATGACCGTTTTTAAAATTTCGATTCAGATTTCATAGATACAATGCAACTGAATCGTCTTTAAACTTTAGACTTTTTCTCAAATATACGTATAATACATTTATCAATATTCACTTCTTCTTTCATCGTTTATTTTCTGAGAAAAATTTGTAGTCTGTCTTAGGTGGGAATGTAACGCGGTAAGAATAGGTGTACAGTGCTGGACAAAAGTATTGGCACAGCGTGATTGTTCTGATACAAATGCTTATAACTGTGAAATAAATCGATAAAAAGAAAAAATTTGTTAACACATTTATTTATTTATTATTCTAGTTTGTTATTTAACACGTTGAACGCCCAGCGTAAATCGGTGGAGTTTCCCCCAGGACCCAAACCAGAGACTCGGACTGTAAACAGCGCTATGTTATATTTACTTTATAATTTATTGTTACTTTATATCGTATATACTTATCATAATTGTGTTACAAATAAAATTAGTATAAATTACCTCCAAAATCTTGTTTTAATTAGAAAAGTGTCAACCGTTTACAAGAAACATAGCCGTCACCCAGATATGGGTGACGTGGCGTTCAACGTGTTAACAGGAACAGTAATATAAATAAAGTCGGTGGGAATAGTGTTAATTGCGTCATTAGCGACTTGCGAATTATTTATCAGCAAGTTTCCTGAATAACAATGCTTTGTATCATCGATCAGTAAATAATTAGTAGTGTACGTGGTCCTTGAAACAGTCGAGCTTACGCGAGGTTTGTCGAGATTACGCAGCAGGTACTTCAGCCGAGCTAGCGATCGCTACAAACTTACCGGATTAATATATGGAACACACCTGTTTACTATTTACATGCGCTTGTTCAGAAACTGTTCAATCTGTTCACGATTTTATGATGCTAATTAGACAGTTCAATTTTGTCGAATAACCTCACATAAATTTGAAATTAATTATCCCTAATATGATGTTACCGTGTAGCATTAATTATTATTCGCATCTGTTGAATATTAATTACGTTTACCGCTGATTACGATATTCTATCTTGACCGCGATAATTATTGTTCATATTTTCTCCGCGAACAATGCCCGGCAAATAACCTCGAGGATCCAATATCTCGGCTATGATATTTCACAGAAACAGTATCCCCACTGAATCACAGACAGCATTCGTGTCGCAAAATCGAACATAGTTTTCCAAGAAGGTTACTTTAAAGGAGACCGGACGAGAAAGCAGAAGAGAAAGCAGATCATCTCGCTTTATGGGTTGTGTACGTGTCCACCGTAGGTTTGAAGTCGATACCGTGTCGTATTGTTCTGGGTTATTTATCACCTCGCGTGCAATACAATTCCATACCTTTCCCCTCTGCAGCTTTAGAACCACTGGATACGCGACATTTCTTTTGAAATTCCTCCGCCTTACAACCCTGTCTTCCCGTGTAATCCACGGTATCGAGAATTCTAGGAATGATATTTGTTTTCGAAAGCTGTTACACGTTCTGTAAATCTGTAGCGCTTTATACTTCCCTTTGATTTCAACTTCGAGATGAAAGTACACGTGTCCTAATTACAATTACGTGTCTTTTGTTCCAGGTGAGTGTCCTACATAACGATGTTCACGGTGTTTCCTGTCACAGACTTGAAATAACAAACGGTGAGTGAATCTGGAACAACTGTGTTTAAATCGCGTTCGTTCAATTTTGATATTCACGATTGCTACACGCTCTACTACCGTACGTTCATACAGCAAATTCAAAAGGGTGAGGTAGAAAAAGATACTCGGGTGTTCTTCGTTCGTACTACTTTATGTTTCTTGCTAAGAGTGTCAATCCGGCTCCTTCAGCTAGCCCAATTTGAATTACATAAGGGAGGGGGTTGGTTGATTACCTGAACGGAATGTTATTCTAACGGGATCCGGTCGGGTCTACGGATCCTTTTTTAGCCTCTTAATTTTTCTTACAATGATAACTTATTGCTAACTTATATTAACGTTCCGATGGAACAGAATTCATTGCTTTTCTATTTCCGTGCAAGACTAACTCGTTTGGGTGTTCAACGTTTCGTCAAAAAAGATACTTCTATCTTAAATTCTTATGTTAATGGTAACATTAACACTATTCCTACCACGGCCGGTTAAATGACCGTTCTTAAAATTTTTATTAGAATTTCATATCTACAACGTAATTGAATCGCCTTTAAATTTTAGACTTTTCCTCAAATATGCGAATAATACATGTTTTGTAGGCAATTTCCAAATCAATAGGGCCTTTGTACAGGGGAGAGCGACAAAGAATAACGAATGCCGATAAACGGTCGCGGCTGTAAACCTGATCCCCGAAGAAAATGTGGACGGCTGATGTCCTAGATGCAAACGCGTGGGGATATCGAAGGCGGGCATTTTTTCCGAAGGTCCTGATTGGTAAGGACAGAAACCGCCTATCAGGCTCGAGGCAAATAAATAGGGAGCCTCGCGATAATTAGAGTGAGTTCATAGTTTTCAGTGTAAAGATCATAGTTTTCAGAGTTCATAGTTCAGAGTTTTTAGTCAGAGTATATAGTTCACGGTGCGTTATTATAAGTCGTTGCACTAGCTCGTAATTTATGTAAAAGCCCATCGGCCAATAAATAATTCCTACAGTTTCAATATTTACTTCTTTTTCCATCGTTTATTTTTTGAGAAAAATTTGTAGTCTGTCTTACGTGAGAATGTCGCGGTAGGAATAGGTATACGTGAAGTGTCGGTAGGAATAGTGTTAAATATTGGGTTGGAGGGAAAGTTTTGTCGTATTTTAAATAGGCAGGTAATTTTTCTTGTAAATAAAAAAAAACATCTGGCTAGTGAGTCATTGGGAATTTTTTTTGTTTTTTTACCTGCTGTATAATATAAAAGAAGTCCTTTTTTACCGTTCATCATTTACTTGTGATATTTAAAGTGAAAAACGTGTCGGTAGATAAAGTGCATTTACGACACTGCATTTTGTACGAATTCCCAAAAGGAAGCAACGCATCGGTTGCAATGTAAAAATTTATGTGCGGTATTTGGAAAAGATATTGTAAACGTTCGTACTTGTCAAAGATGGTTCAGCAAATTTCGTTCCGGGGATCTGAGCCTCCAAGAAAGTGATCGATCTGGACGACCATCCAAGATCGATAATGATGTTTTGCGATCCACGTTGGAAAATAATCCACGTTTAACAAGTCGAAAAATTGCAGAAGAGTTTGGCATTCATCGTCCAACTGTTGGAGATCACATTAAATCTGTTGGATTTGCGTTAAAGCAAAGTGTTTGGGTTCCACGTGAATGAACGGAAACGGAAAATACGACAGAACTTTCCCTCCAACCCAATATTTCCGTGCAAGACTAACGTTTATCGTACAACGTACCATTTCCTCGGCCGCGCAAAGCAATTAAAGAAAAAAAAGTAACCATCGACCGAGAAGAAATCTATTATGTAGGGAAGAAAAACGACAGAGACGGCAAAGAGCCGGAAGTTTGTAGAACTCGGAACAGCAATGATCTAGCTGTCGATCCATGGTAACCGATTCCAGCTTCTTCCCCTTGTGCTCCGGTGGTCGTAGCGTAGACCGTCGCCGACGACGAGTCTTGTAATCAAAAAGTCATTATCCACGGTTATCTCGGAGCCCTCCAACTTTCCGAGTCCCGGACTCGACCACAATTCCTCGCCGTCCCCGGCATTGGGGCGACGCGGAACCAGAGACAATGACACTACTTCATATTAATTTCCCTCCCGATGCTGCTGGCCCCTTATTCTTTTTGCCGACGGGCCTCTCCTCTCTCGTCCACCCCTGTTGGCTCAGGAAACCGCATTGTTACCGCCTGCTTTCATCTTCCGTTTGCCTGGCCAATTTTGCAGCATCCACCCGTGTACATCCGCGCGTTCCATACGGGGAACTCGTCGAAGGTAGACGACCGGTTCTGAATTCACGATTATTCTTTGACGAACTACTCGTCACGGCGCGGCGGTTGTTCCTGCTCGAAACGGTAAATCGCGGTAATTACGGTAGCTTCCATCATGCGAGGGTCAAAGTCCTCTTCTTCGAAAATTCCCTCGAGTATCTCTTCTTCGCCGATACCGCGTTGTTTTAACGTCTAGTTACTTTTCACACAAAACACCTTTAACTACCTTAGTGGACACAGATATTTCTTTGCTAATACCGTTTCTTTCGTTTCGATAGTTGATTGTTTTCGCTTGAAAAATCTTGTGGATCGCTGCTAAAAGGCTTGGACATTCCGCAACGCGAGTAGAGGGCTAGGGGACTTCGGATCGGTAGTAAAAGAGAGGGTCGACGTCGCACCTCGCAGGGACGCTGTTTGACGATACATTATTTAAATCAGCGCCACGCTTGTTTGCCGTCTCTGTGTGCAACATGTAAATACACTGGTCCCCGGTGTTCCACAGGGGAGGACGAGAACAGGGTGACGCGTGCACGCGGGCACAGCAGCGCCGTCGACGATGATGGCGGACGTGATGGCGGCTGCCATACCGGAAACTCGATTCCGTCTCCGCTCTTTCTATCGGACGCGCAGAAAGTTCCGAAAGCTCGACGCCATTGCGCGATTGGTGTTGGATTGGGATAAAAAATGTTCCTTTCGCGCGTTATTTATTCCTCAAACTTCCGGCCGTTCTCCTCGTTTCCATCTATTTTCGCGTTTCACGCGTCTGCACCACGAATTCGAATCATAGGCTGCGGCGACATTTGCATGATTGCGAAAATCACTAACGCGTTGCGATCTTATTCCCCATGGATATCGATACCGTGCATGATTAACACGTTGAATGCCACACCAGTTTTATAGGGTTTGCCCGTGACGCCATGATCAATTTTCTATTATACGATACATATACTATTGGAATATTACCTACGATAAATAAGTTATAGTGTATAACTATTTTTTGATGTTTTATACTTCATTAATTTCTTCACACCATTACATTAACGATGGTAATAATAAAAAATCGAGAATTATTGACATTTTTCTAAATTATGTTTTTCTACCGATTTGAGCGCGCCGGTCACCGGTGACCCCCACGGGCACCACCGCCAAGTTGAGTGCCGGTCACCGGTGACCCCCGTGGCATTCAACGTATTAACAATGGTAGTAATGAAAAATTGATAAGTATTGACATTTTTCTAATTTATGTATTTCTACCAATCTGAGCGCTCCGGTCACCGGTGACCCCCACGGGCACCACCGCCAAGTTGAGTGCCGGTCACTAGTGACCCCTGTGGCATTCAACGTGTTAACAATGGTAGTAATGAAAAATTGACAAGTATTGACATTTGTTCAAATTATGTTTTTCTACCAATCTGAGCGCGACGGTCACCAGTGACCCCCGTGGCGCCACTGCCAAGTTGAGTGCTGGTCACCGGTGACCCCCATGGCAGTCAACGTGTTAAATACCGAGACTAAATGTTAATTTTCAGCATTCAGAAACAAGTGCTATTCCGATATTCGACACAGAATTGAATTTCGAGTTTTCTTCTTACCTACAAACGTCACAGCTAGATGTTTGTAGAGTCTAACGAAAGAGCTGGGAATTTCGCGGTGACTAAAATTTCATTAAAATTATTATCCTACGTGAAACTTTTTCAAAGTTGGCCGTGAAATCGTTCGAAACTTGTTCCTCGGCTCACTGTTTGTATCCCGGCCGTCTATAAGTGTGCAAATCGTATTTGAAACTGCGGGCCTGACATCTCTTTTTCCGTATTCGTAATTACTTAATACATTATTAATAGACGGCTGACTTTACATAAGCTCCAGAGGAAAGTCGGGAAATTTCGAGACGAGAAGTTAAGCAGATTGCCGAGACTGGACATTTGCATACCGCCACTTCCACACAGACGACTTACTTCCACCGTCCCCTGTTTCTCCCTGATGCCTAGCGCGCACCCCACTACGACGAAGAAAGACCGCGTCATCGAACGAGTCTCGTGACTTTTAAGAGGCATATCTTTCGATAATGAAATCGGGACGTTCCGACGGAAACATGGACCAACTTTGACTCACGGCCGAACGAGGGAAACTGAACGGCTGATATTAAAAGTTTGAAAAAGGGAGACTCTTCGCGGGCTAAGCGATCGAACGACGAACGAACGGTGCGCTTGTTTAATCCGAAGCAACAGACGAATTCAGAGGAACGTAAAGTACTGAAGAGGACGAGAGAAGCTAATTCGAGCTCTTGAATACAAGGACCAAGTAAGCAGGGAGGGGAAAAATCATCTGAAATTATACTATTTAGTCAGTTGGTACAGACGATGGTGCTATTATTCGGGCTGTAGAGGGGGGCGAGAGCAATGGATATCCAAGACTGGAGAGGACAACGAGGCACCCACGCAACTTTAGTGGTAAATTGCAGGTAATTTGCGAGAGAGGTGGTCGACCGAGCAGTTAGCAAGCCAACAACCACCGCCAGAACAACAGACTCGCTCGTCCAATGTTCTGTAGTTACCTGAACCGTTGGCTTACAAAGGGTTAAGAGGAGCTCGACGGGCGGTGCTCACTGTTCCATTTGCATCGATGCCGTCCTCTCAAACTTCGCGCCATGTTGAAGTCCTCGTATTCGTCGAAAAGCGGACACGCAATCGTAAACATCGCGTAGATGCTTCCATACGATTCACGGTTTCAGCGAGAGTAATAAACCGGAGGACAGAGAATCAATTAGCGTTATTCCTCTCTTCTTGTCGCTGATCCACGGACATCCATCGAAACGTATCTTGCCGCGGCAAGATAAGCAACCGTACTTTATTACAACTCCTAACGCGCCGGCTATATTGCATTTGCATTTTAAGGAAGGGGACCGCGAAGTTAAGATTATAAGTAAGAAACGTTCGAGCGGCTGCGCGGTAGATTAAAATTGAAGCGGATAGGGGAGATAAACGGCTGCGTCTAACTGCAGGTAATATCTCTCCCGAAGGAAAGCAACCAAAATTGACTGCTATATTTCGCATGAACCCGAGGATCTCGCTTGTGTGTGCACAGATAACATTTTGAATTAAGAAACTCGCGCCCAACTTTCGTTTACTTGTCACATAATTGTTCCACCGCCTCGAGCACTTCGTTTGCCTGATAGGATTCGTGCCGGCGGTACACGTTGCTATCGCTTGATGCAGTAGGTTCCCTGCTACCTAGATATCTACCGAAACTCACCTTCGCTGACCCCTGTACACAGAAATGGGTCAGCCGAAGCACGAAACGCAAAGGGAATGGCAAAAGACTATGCGACGAGAGTCCCTCGCACAGCCAACGGCATACCCGAGGATCCAACGGTATGGCGGTGCAGGATGAAGCGGATAGGTAGTAAGAGCGTTCCCAATTATCCCGAAGGATCGTAGTGAAAAATCGCGTTGGTCCCGAAGATGCGAGGATGAGAGCGTAGCAGCGGCGTAATATGAGCTTAGTTGAAAAGCTGAATCGCACTCCTGGGGCAACGCCTCGCTCGTTGCCTCGGAACCCTCCTGACTTACGAGCAGATTAAGAAACTCCTGGCTTCTCGAAAACCAGCCTCCGAACACCGCCTCGGGTCACTGCTCGTCCGTGAAACGATATCCCAGCGGAGAGCCCCGCAGAATTCACCGAGATATTATTTTCCGACCTTCCCGCCGTCCGTGTTAATTACAGACAAGCTTTATGTTATTAAACCGCGCCGCCCGATTCAATGCCTCCATGAAATTTTACGACCCGACCAAATTCATGCGCTCGCGAACCCGTTTTCGGGCGCCCGTGTGATACTTTGCCCTCTTAAATATTGCAACCTGATCGAGGGTAACTGGGCTATGCTTGCTCTCGAAACGGGGACGTCGCCATTGTTGCGGAACACCAATTAAAACATCATCGTTCGTTTATCAACCTCCGATTCAGCCGTTTAATATTTCAGCAAAATTTACTTTACTGGAAAAAGCTGGTCCAGTTCGATTTAAAGGGAAGAGGGGATTAGGCGTAAAATTGTATCATTATTCGGGAATTAGATTGTAAACTTTGTAGAATTCGATCCTCGTGCTTCGAGGTCCGAAGAAAACCGTTTAATTATCCGTGTAACGATTCCTTTATTGTGTCTTCATCAGCCTCAACTGGCTTTCCAGAACGTGGTGCATCTTCAACGTCAAAATTGCCGGATCGAAATTTTGTAAACCAATTTTGGCACTGGGGTTCTGTCAATACATCTTCTCCATACACATTGGATAATTTTTTCCTGGCTTGAACAGCATTTTTACCTTTTCGATAATAAAAAAGTAAAAAATGCCGAAATTGTTGCTTTTTACTTTCCATATTTGATAGGGCACCAACCGAAAACTACTGGGTAGAATCAATCGAAACTTTTCACAAGCAAGTCTTGCTATATGTGCTGTCAATACATATAATGACCATGCGGCTTAAGTGTGAAGTTGACTATGAAAAAATACAATTAAGCCGTGTATTAGGAAAAGACGAAATTACTTTCCGAAGAACCCAATAGATTCGAGCGATTTAGAAACTATCATAATGTTGTTTGCATTACGCGTAAAATTGTATCATTATTCGGGAATTAGGTCGTAAAATTTTTAGAAACCCGTTTAATTATCCGTGTAACGAGGAAGGAAGTTCGTAGACTTCAAAAAATTTTGTTGTAACGGTGCGTCACTCCGGCAACAGAGATTATTCAGCAAGGTCGAGAAATATTCCGCGGAGCTGCTCGAACTTGCTGTGTAATCCGCAAATAATCCGGCTTCGATTAATCCGGAATCCACCGGGCTACTCTAACATCTTCTTCAAATTTGCCAAGCAAACCGACCAACAAGCAAATCTCTACGTCATCCTGCAACACCGTGTTAAACTCGCGTAAAACGATAATGTGACACCAAGTCAGCGTTACACGTTCGTTATAAGTTCCATTTACCTGTGAACCGATAACGATACACGATTTTCGTTCTCGTTAAAATTACGTTTACGTGGGAAAAAAAGAAAAAAAAAAGCCGCTGAAGCAGAAATGGCGAAAGGATAGAGGGAAAAGAAAGCGTAGAAAGGCGAGGATACAAGGACCGCAGGATTGTCTGGCGCAACGTCATAGAACCGGTTCCATTTTTGTGCCAGCAAAATTAAGATTTTAATTGTGCACTACGGTAATTACGGAGCAAACTTCGTCCTGTAGCAATTTTCCTCCTCTTAAGGCCGCGTGTTTTCCAACGGCTCGCGCCCTCGTCTTCGAGGCGCTACCGTTTTCATCCCCTTCCGGTTTCTTAGGGCATTGCTCCAGCAGAAGTTTCATGCGGATAGCTCGCGCGACTCCGCTGACTTTTACCTGCAACAACAGCGGTGAGTTTCCACTGACGAAAATGGATGCACGAGAGGGGAGGGGGAGGGGGTTGAAGAGGGTATCGTTCCTCTTCACCGTGGACAGAGCTGGAATAATATTTGTAGATTGCGAACTGTGGAAGTTGATCGTTCCCCGGATGGAACAAAGGGTACGAATTTCAGCTCGAAAATAGACGCTGATGAATCTTGACTGTGTTTCCAGCGACTCTTCACCGCGAAACGTATTAAATCGTTTAGGAAGAGGTAACGATAAACAAGCATGGTTGCTGGAAAATCCGGAAGTTCCAGGGGAACACTGAAAATTAACATGTTCGCTACGGATGACGCGAATTCTCGTCGAAATAATTTAACGTACACAATAAGTATTAGGTTGTTCGGAAAGTAATTTCTTTCTTTTTCATGATATGTCGAGTTTTGAGATTAAACCTAGGCGTTTTAAATGATCATGAAAGGTCGAATTAAGTGTGAATACAATTAACCCTTTCGCTACGGGTGCGTTCTCCGTCGCAATACTCCCGCTGAACCGCAATAAAACTGCACGGCTCACAACAACCTGAGCTACTTTCACGGTGTTTTCTCAAACCAAAAATTTTTCTCAAAACAGGATATTTATAACGTCTTAACATGCACGCACCTAATTATAATTCGAAACCGCATAATTTGAGCATACGCTCGTCGTATTTAAATTACGCGATATTTTATAGAGGACCACTATAGTGGCCTGTAGTACCATAATGGCATCGTGTGGAAGCCCACTATAGTGGCCCGTAGTAGCGAAAGGGATAAGCCCTGTGTTAGAAACAAACGAAATTACTTTCCGAACAACCCAATAGATTGGAGCGATTTAGAGACTATTTTAGGATGTTAGGATCTTGAACTGGGTATTAAAAGAGATGTTAACGGCGATAAACTATTTATTAATAATCAAACAAACTCGCAGAAAGATAACTTTGAATACTATAAAGAAACGTGAGAAGTGCAGAAGTGCCTGCACTGGCGGCTAGCTGCTAACTGCTTTTTAGGCGTCCGCATTTCGGCTAGCGCCGAAAAGGGACGCTACGAAAACGCTTCCAGAAAAACTGGAAAAGGGGAGCCAGGGAAAATCCCTGGGACCATTCCGTTATGCCGGCCAGATGATTTCGCGCAGTGCCGGCAATAATGGTCAGTACGCTTATTTTATGTACCCAGGTACAAGGACCTTTATACGTACCCTACACTATCATAATGTTGTTTGCATTTCGTACGATCCCAAATAGATTCACGGAGGGCATGGTTAATCCGTCGGGTCGATTAAAACATCATGAGCCGCGTGTTCCGTTGCGTTAAGGGCTCTCGCCATCCTCGGATTTCTAGTACTTTCGATGCGAGGCAAACTTGGTAAGCCTTGGGAGTTATGCGTTTCCCGAGAAACTTGCCCCTCGGAGCCTACCACGCGACGGCGCAACAGCCGTGTTAGGTGGCTCCGACTGTGCCGTGCACACGGGACAACTTGAATAATAGACATTGTTGCGCGAATTAGGCGGAAGGGAAAGGGCCCGTGCTAGCCATGAAGAGCGGACGGACCACGCGCTCGAACCTTCGACTTTAATTAACGGTGTCTGAACAGTCGGGCCGTCGGAGGTATTATTAACTTGTCCCTTGTCTAGTCGACGTCCTCCGATGGAAAACGTCCCGGGAATTCGCGAACTCGTCGATCGTTGAATTTCCCTCCCTTTTCAACGTTCTCCGT
Organism: Tetrapedia diversipes; assembly: GCA_033822845.1. Taxonomy (NCBI): domain Eukaryota; kingdom Metazoa; phylum Arthropoda; class Insecta; order Hymenoptera; family Apidae; genus Tetrapedia; species Tetrapedia diversipes. Next base: position 98,245 of record JAOPTO010002407.1, on the reverse strand, counting down.
GACCCTTCGCCGTTGCTCGTCCTTGCTCTTGTGGTGATGCATAGATTTAAGGGTTAGAGTATTGTGGGATATGAGGGTGAAGGGGAAAACACACAAATCTTATAAATAAAGAAAGTTAATAGTTTGCCCAATTTCATAAACTGCTGTACGAGCTTGAAAATTTACAGGAAGTAAATTACTCCCTTACCTCTTCCTCTATTTTAGTTGAACCCCATCTTGCGATCTTCCAGCGACTTATTAAATATCTTAGGTTCCACAGCTGAACTAGCTGCACCTATATCGATACATTAACCAGCATCCTCAGTTTCACCATGATTAAGGCCGCCTGCCGTCGAAATTGTAATCTCGCGACAGAGAAACAATCTCCGATTAGCCTTGGCCAAGGGTTTTAATAATTTTACGCGATGCTTTCAATAATTACAGGCTAATCAAGTTTTCGTCGAACAAACGAGATTAATACTTGATTTCTGGTACGGTTCATTTAACCGGGCCGAAAGTTTCGCGACGGAAAATTTAATATTTGCCCCCGGAAGTATAGAGCTGCTAGCTAGAATCGATGACCGATTAACGTGGTGTAGACTGTTTCCTAAGAGTTTCGTCGAAATTTCAGGAACAAGAATAAGAGCTCGAGGATGGCCGAGTTCAGCATCGTCTGAAATTAAATTATCTTCCCGTCGTTCCTCTTTTATTAGCGACCGTTTCGACCGGAAATTTATTCGATGCGCCGACAACCGACCATTTGTCAAGCCGTTTGAAAATACCGACGAGGAACTAAAAATGTCCACGCCGGCACGTGGATTGTAGGCTTGCTCAAACAAAAACTCGACTCATCAATCACGCTGCTAAGAATCGTGCCACCTACGTGTCGGGGATTGAAAATACTTCGCGTTCGACTCGAAAAAGTAGCTGTTCGCTCGCGTTTCAACATAAAATATACGCGAACTCGCTGCTACGTTTTATCGCTTACCTTCGAAAATTTATTTCACGCGTCGCAGATTATGTTCGAACTATCGTTTAATTAGTCAATTTAACGCTATACCTACCACGACCGGTCAAACGACCGTTTTTAACCCTTTATCTGATAATGTTGACCTCAAGCGACATGTGTTTCTAGCAGCTTGCACGTGAAAAAGCAACATGCCCCAATTATTTATGCCCATTGCATAAATTATGCTAATAAAGTTTGTTCAGCTTTTCACTCTCTTAGAAAGGGCATACATACTTAACTTGGATAACTCCCAAATTTGTTTACTTGTAATTTCAATGCTTGTCAGGTAAAGGGTTAAAGTTTCGATTAAAATTTCACATATACAACGTAATCGAACCGCCTTTAAATTTCTGACTTTTCCTCGAATAAACCTACAATACATTTTTCAATATTCACTTCTTTGTTCATTGTTTAGTTTCTGAGAAAAATTTGTAGTCTGTCTCACGTGAGAATGTCGCGGTAGGAATAGGTGTACGTGAAGTGTCGGTAGGAATAGTGTTGACAATGTCACATTAGAAACAAACAGGGAAACGGTATAGCACCCAAATTATTCGAAAGTCACAGATTTTTAGCAAAAAATTAGTAGAAGAAAATCGAAAGTCACCGATTTTTAGCAAAAAATTAGTAGAACAAAATCGAAAGTCACAGATTTTTAGCAAAAAATTAGTAGAACAAAATCGAAAGTCACAGATTTTTAGCAAAAAATTAGTAGAACAAAATCGAAAGTCACAGATTTTTAGCAAAAAATTAGTAGAACAAAATCGAAAGTCACAGATTTTTAGCAAAAAATTAATAGAACAAAATCGAAAGTCACAGATTTTTAGCAAAAAATTAGTAGAACAAAATCGAACGCACAGATTTTTAGCAAGAAATTAGTAGAACAAAATCGAAAGTCACGGATTGTTAGCAAAAAATTAGTAGAAGAAAATCGAAAGTCACAGATTTTTAGCAAAAAATTAGTAGAAGAAAATCGAAAGTCACAGATTTTTAGCAAGAAATTAGTAGAACAAAATCGAAAGTCACAGATTTTTAGCAAAAAGTTAGTAGAACAAAATCGCTGTGGATAAAAGGGCGAACAATGAGAACGAATTACAGGATCGATCCTACACACGTCATTGGAATCGAGAAAAAAAAAGCAACCCCGAGTCCTCGATCACAGCGAAGATCGAAGCTCCACTCGACAGAGAGTGTTTCGATGTAATCACCCTCCCCCGGCGCCGATTAATTCCTATTTATCAGCGTACTCTATTACAACGAGTCCAATGATGTCCGCTCGCGCGGCCCTTCCCTCTATCGATCCCGTCCCCGACCAGCGGAGTCGGAAGAAAAATGATTCCATTTCCAGGCTGATGACCGCCACGTGTAGAAGGAAAAAAAGTTCTCCACCTCGGCGCGATGTTGGCCCGCGTCTCGGCAATAACAACAGGGCACAATGGACGGTCCTGATGAGACGTTCGAGCTGTCTATCGTCGCTGCCATCGAAGATCCAAGGACCAAAGGACATGTCGAGACAATCGAAGCAATTAAAGTCGATAAATAGACCGAGCCGGTGGTTGTAGCGGTAACCGTGGTCGAGGCGGACAGAAAGGGACGGATTAGTCGGGTCCTGGTTCGTTCGAGTCGAGTCGGAGCTGCTCGAAGGAAGCTTTTTCATCCGTTCCTGGGGAAAGTTCGTCGGCTGTACCGTTGAACGATTCAAAACGTTCAATTAAAAGTTCCCATCGGGCACTTTCTTCAAAGAACCGGTACCGTCCCCTGTTTCTGGGCACGCAAACAACAAAGATCAGGAACGCTTGCCGGACTTTCTGCATGCCGACTGCCTAGAATCGCCCGGCATTCACTTCCCCTTCCGGTCCCGCCGCCGCCGCCATCCCTCGAGCCCCACCCCGGGGCTCGTGCTGGCCCCATCGCCGCAATGGATTTCCAATTGACAACTGCATTCCTGAAAGTTTGGCGTCACGTCGATAACAATTATCGGCAGGATGCTTTAATTATCCCGCCGTTTCCCAGACTACCGGCGAAGTTTCGGTAATCGAACAAACGGACGGACCCGAGCACGGATTCCAGCAGCGTCGCCGACGGACGGTCGAAGACGTCGAAAGACGTTCTGTGCTCCAATTTCTCCCGACGATCGATAATACGCTATGGAAGTCGAAGTTTTGCGAGGCCGGAGGCTGCTCGGTGTACCTGCGATGTTAATTAATATCTAGAAAATCAAGCTTGAAAGTCGAAAGAGTCGTGTAGCTGAAAAAGTACATCGAGATTTTGAAAGAATTGCTGAGCTTGATCGACAATATAGAGGCAAGGGTATTTTTACAAGTGAAAAAGTTGCATCCTCGAATCCACGACCAACGTTTTGCGAAATCCTTCGCCTTCGTCCGCCTGCGATCTCTTTCCTCAGATATACATATAATACATTCTTCAATATTCGCTTCTTTTTTCATTGTTTATTTTCTGAGAAAAACTTGTAATCTGTCTTACGTGAGAACGTCAGGATAGGAATAAGTATACTTGAATTGTTAAAATTTGGATTCGAATTTCATATATACAACGTAATTGAATCGCCTTTAACCCTTTGCGGTCCACGCTGCATTCACAATTTCGTTTCAGCAGTTCCTATGTCGACGATGTGTCGAGACACGTTGGACATAGAATTGTAAAGGGTTAACTTTAAAATCGTCTTTGTTTTATTCAATTTGAATAATGTCAGTTTGAAGATTGATTGAATATGGAAAGAGTTTTGTACAACTTTTCTGGGCAAATACCCCAGTGTGCGCTGTGTCGAGTAGCCTCTCGACATAGGACCGCAAAGGGTTAAACTCTAGACTTTTCCTCAGATATATATATAAGGTAATTAATATCGTTGAAAATTTTCAATAAGAGAATAAATTACAATGTGTTGCTCTGTAAAAAGAGATTGATTTTATTTTCTTAATCGTTAAATTATTTACAATATACACATTTACCTGTAAAAAGAGAAACGATAATTAAAGTCTATTCTCTATTTTGTTATCCTACAACGTTTATAAGTCTCTGTCTCCTTTGTGTTATAAATTATAATTATATTTCCGTAACCTAATCTTATTCAGCACGTATGTCATCTAACTATAGCTCCTTCTATATCTATATCTATATCGATATCTATAAGTGAAGACAGCGTACTTCTCTTAGATACATATAATACATTCTTCAATATTCACTTCTTTTTTCATTGTTTATTTTTTGTGAAAAAATTTGTAATCTCTCTTACGTGGAAATGTCGCGGTACAAATAGGTATACGCGAAGTGTCGATAGGAATAGCGTTAAATAATTTGATTATCAAACATTTCCATCCAACAAAGGCGTCTATTTACCATCTCATCGGGTTGTCGGTGCTTTAGAACTTCCGGGCGGAAGAAACGATCAAAAAGTTTCGCAGCTACTTGACAAGTATTGCTGATGATAGGTACGAACGCCTCAGACGCGGCTGAATAAAGGGAAAAGAATGGAAGGAACAAAAAGGGGAATAAAGCGCGGCGGGCGAGAGACCGTGATGTTAATTAATATCAGAGAGCGAAGCGGAGCGGAGCCAGGGGCTGGGCTCCTGACCAAAAACTTTTCACATTTTCCCGCCATCGTGAATCGCGCCCGACGAGTCTTAAGTTCACGAAACTCTTTCCTCGTTAAGCTCTTAGCTGCATCCCGGGCATCCTCGAATTAACGCGGTTCCATGATTACATCGAAGTTCGTCGCATTATTATTATTACTATTATTATTATTATTATTAATAAGCTGGAATACGAAAAAACGAAGGCACCTTGAGAAAAACGTCAGCAGTGAAACATTTTGAACAGCTCTCCGCTTTTAACGTATTAACCGTTCTATTAGGTTGTTCGAAAAGTAATTTCGTTTTTTTTCATGATACGTCGAGCTCTGAGGTTAAACTTAGGCGTTTCAAATGATCATGAACGGTCGAATTCGATAAATTTAATCTCTTAGCGATCTTACGAGTTGTTATTCGCCGATTTGCATCAATCAATGCCTTTATTGTGTCTTCATCAGCCTCAACTGGCCTTTCAGAACGTGGTGCATCTTCAACGTCAAAATTGCCGGATTGAAATTTTGTAAACCAGTTTTGGCACTGGGGTTCTCTGTCAATACATCTTCTCCATACACAACGGATAATTTTTTCCTTGCTTGAACAGCATTTTTACCTTTTCGATAGTAGAAAAGTGAAAAATACCGAAAATGTTGCTTTTTACTTTCCATATTTGATAGGGCACCAATCAAAAACTACTGGGTAGAATCAATCGAAACTTTTCACAAGCAAGCCTTGCTATATATGCTGTCAAAATATATAATGACCATACGGCTTAAGTGTGAAGTTGGCTATGAAAAAATACAATTAAGCCCTGCGTTAGGAAAAAACGAAATTACTTTCCGAACAACCCAATATATTTGTTACAGTGAAACACCGAAATCTGGAGAATGTCGATCTTCACCGGTGAATGTCAACATTCACATAGTCGCTTGGTGTATGTCCGAAATATTTGCTAAATACCCTTATTTCTAACTTACACCGGTAAATGTTGACATTCACCATGCACTAATGGTGAACGTTGAACGTGTTGGAGATTTATATTTTCTTCTCCATAATTCAGTCGCTATAAAACGCCACAGGGGTGACGTAACTTTTTCGCCTCTCTTTCTGAAAGGAATGACCAAGAATTTAAAAAATACACAGTACATTCTGCATGAGAAAAGAAAATAACAGTAATAAAAAAATTACTTACTTATGTGATTCAAATCTTATTTATTGCAACAACTTAAACTATTATAACACTTTGAATTGCACAACAGTCCCTTGCTTTTACAACTGCATTTATTTGTGGAACACTTGTTTTTTGACTCTTCCGTTTTGGACCTCCACCAGAACATATCTGTGATTGTCGACACACACCGAAGAGGGTCCGAATGTACAACAATGTAATTAAATATTCGATCTTTCACCGACGTATTTGGTATTTGTTGACATTCACCGGTGAAAGTCATTCTCCAATTTCGGCCATTCACGGTAACGTATTCATTTATCGCGATAAACTATTCCCGCAAGAGAATGTGGCCAAAGGGATGGATAAATTACTCGTTAGAGAAGCACCAGAGCCGCGAGACATTTGGTACAATGGAGAATCGCTAACAAGAAATTTACGCAGCCGACAATGATTCCCGTTCGGTCCATTAACGCAAGCCAAGAGTAACTGAGCATTTCGATGTTTATTATACTTCGGTAACAAGACAGAAACAGGGCCAAGTACACAAGCAACCTAAGAGACACTGTTACGGTAACGAACCATCAAGGATTCCATTCGCCTCTGTCTCTGTGGCGCACGTATAAACATATCCGTACGAGCAACACAAATACTCTTTTACATGGTACACGTTCTATCAACTGAAGCTAGTTTTATGGTTTACCTGCGCACGCTTGTTTGCTCACACACGCGAAAACCTTCGCATCGACGAGGAACAGTGTGCCGTTTCTTTTCTCAAATTATTTCTTTCCCGTTGTCCTGTTATTCGAGACCGATCCTATAAAATTCGCAGATGAGTTGTTGCGGGCGGAAAAGAAACGTCCTACGGAGAAGGTGTTGCGGCAACACAACGCAGGAATTGCGAAGTGTCTGGCTAAATGGATCGTAATATTCGTGAAAATATAGAATTCTGTTTATGCGAAAAACGGATACATTTTCTGCGGCAAGAAGATTTTCCAAATTTATCGCACCGCATTTTCTTTCGGGCCAAAACTTTTATAACGCACACCACTGCGGTGCAACTTGTTTATCCGTACGCGTGTCTATGTAAAAATTCCGTGCTGGAATGAAAACTAGAAGAATGTAACATCTTTCCGTTTAATTAAAAAACCGGATGTTCGTTGTTTTGTGTAATACAATTAACGCAGCTTTTCACCGCGAAATGCTTCGAAGCATTTTTAAATGAACACAATTCATCTTCAACGGTGGTACTAAAACTTTATTAGTACTGTATTAGTACGAATTCAAGACGAAAGGATTTCATTTGATTATCCTGGAACTCTATACACACGGTAAAATACTCGGTAATTATTTAGAAAAGGGGGGTTCTCATCGATTTCGATGATTTTTAAATATATCGTAGAAATCAACATTTTGAACAACTTTTTCCTATACATATAACCGCCGCTAAGCCTTAGTTTCCGAGATTCTTCCTCAAAACAATTGTTGCTACTACAATGAATTCTATCTATATGTACGCGTCTGTGACTCTGTATGCGTCAGCTCACGATCGTCTCTTATCTCTTGTTTCGAATAAATAACGGCATAGCGACCAACGACGAATAATGTATAATGTGTCAAGCTAAATCTAGTTTGGGTTAGGCTCTCTTATTCCGGCCGCCGCGAGGCGGCCAGCTACTCAAATCGAGTTTTTAAACACACCCGTTATACGTGTCCATTGCCGATCGCCTCGATGTATGTATAGAAACCTTAAACAACCGGCGACTCGACGCTTCCACACACGCTACCACAGTCACGTAGCTATAGGCAATATTCATTGCAGTAGTAGCAATAGCTTTTTGCAATAATCTCAGAAACTAAGGCCGAGCGGCGGTTATATTTGTAGGAAAAAGTTGTTCAAAATGTTGATTTCTACAACATAATCAAAAATCGTCGAAATCTATGAGATCCCACCTTTTCTAAATAATTACCTAAAAATCATGAAAATCGACGAGATCCTCCCTTTTCTGAATAATTACCTAAAAATCATCGAAATCGATGAGACCCCCCCTTTTCTAAATAATTACCTAAAAATCATGAAACTCGATGAGACCTCCCCTTTTCTAAATAATTACCTAAAAATCATGAAAATCGATGAGATCCCCCCTTTTCTAAATAATTACCTAAAAAACATGAAAATCGATGAGACCCCCCCTTTTCTAAATAATTACCTAAAAATCATGAAAATCGATGAGACTCCCCTTTTCTAAATAATTACCTAAAAATCATGAAAATCGATGAGACCTCCCCTTTTCTAAATAATTACCTAAAAATCATGAAAATCGATGAGACCTCTCCTTTTCTAAATAATTACTTAAAAAAAACATGAAAATCAATGAGATCCCCCTTTTCTAAATAATTACCAAATACTTGTTCGAATTTACCGTACCAACAGACAAGTACCAACGAATATTCGAAATGTATATCAGCGATATTACATTATATAGGTGAATTGCTCCTGTGCGATCGGTTACGCAACGCGCAAACGCTTTGTACATAGTGTACAAAGTAAATAGAACATGTATAATACAGCGTGTACAGGCCAACTGCGGAAGTAGGCTCTATATCAAATGCATAACAACGCTATTAATGCATTCAATTGTTATAAGCCGCAGATTGCGGATAATCCTCGCGCTGTCGCCACCCGCTACGCTCTTACCCACAAACACTTATATTTCCCAGTGAGAGGGTAACATCTATAAACCAATAGTAATGAAGCATTAATCGTAACTGAGGATAGTATTGAAAAATTTTTTGACGAAAGTACAGTATTGTTTCCTCTGAAACAGTTTTCAGAAAATATCCTAACAAGCGACGGCTGAGTCTTTTGTAAAGAGAAAAATGAGTAAATAATAAATGCTTGAAGATTCACCGTTGCGATATTAAAAGGATAAATATCTTTAATAAACATCTATTACAAAATATAACCGTCTAGACCGGTGTCCACGCCCGACAGAGGGGCAATTCGAAAATGGACTCGACACGACTTTAACCCTTTGGCTCCGGACTATTTAAATGCAATGCTAGATATCGGTGCCAAATTTAACGAAAAAAGCAAATTCTTAAATAATTGCGGTAAATAATTATTAGGTATAATTTCGTTTGACGAGATCAAAATATCAACTGGGTGATTGGCGTCGTGATTTAAAATGATTTACTGGTAAAAAAAAGAAATCGGCTGGATATAACACAACGTGGAGACTTGAGACTGAAGCTAACCAAATTGGAACCTAATATAAAATCTGTGTGCAGCAAGCATCAAGCGCAAGGATCTCACTAAATTAAAATAATAAATTAATATAGAAAAATCTGTATTAAAATTATTTGGAATTTAAATTTCAGTTTTTCATTATATGTTTTGAAATTTTACTTACTGTGTTTTGTTAACAATTTCATAGTGATTTCTTCCTAGAACCTATCATTTATGTTTCTTAAGTGAACAAATCAATTTTTTAATGTTAAAAATTGTGTATGTTACATAGGGGGGGCATAAAAACTTTAGAAAGGTTAAGGTGGGGCATGGCACAAAAAAGGTTAGGAAACACCGGTCTAGACCCAAAAGAACAGTGCCAAACTGTCGCTAATAACCTGAAGGTTGATGCGACATTAAACACGAATTAAAAAAAATAAATAAATATCTTTGTACGTAGTATTTGCGCTCTTTCCTAACAATTCCTAGAATAATCTAGGGGGGGGAATAAAAACTTTAGAAAGGTTAAGGTGGGGCATGGCACAAAAAAGGTTGAAAAACACCGGTCTAGACCCAAAAGAACAGTGCCAAACTGTCGCTAATAACCTGAAGGTTGATGCGACATTAAACACGAATTAAAAATAAATAAATAAATAAATAAATATCTTTGTACGTAGTATTCGCACTCTTTCCTAACAATTCCTAGAATAATCTTTGTTCAGAGGCAACGTTCCTGTCAATCCTTTTCCCGTAACGCATCTGTGAAGTCGCGTTGCGTTCGCTAATCACGCGTTATAAATCCTGCACAGCTGCAGTTGGACGAGAAAATCCATGAAAGCTCTGTGACACCGGGGGGGGGGGGGGGGGAACTGCGTGTAATGCGTGACAGCGTAACCAACGGGATCAATGATAAAATTAATTACCGTTAATTAACCGAACGAAATATTTCCGCCAGGAAGACACGAAACGAACCAAGGGAAAATTGAAACGGCTCACGAGTCCGAACTTGTTGACAGCTCTATAATTGGATCGAAAAATGCGACGGGAATTAGGTTTCTCGGGGTCCGGCGACAATATTGTTGCATCGTTCCCCGGTGACATCTGAAAACGTGTTCCGTACAAAAGAGAAAATGAAATACCCTCGTATGGAACACTAGCGCCGCTTTTCTTGCGGAACTTTTCCGCGCACATTTGTTACGTTCATTTTCATCTTTTGTCGAGGGGGGAGGAAAAAAGAACAAGAGAAACGGTAGACGAAGAAAGGAAAACGGGAGGAGGAAGCAGCGTGGGAGGGAAAAACACGAAATGTAGGATTAAAGGAAGAAAAATGTACGACCCTCGGCGTGGACTTTATATTCCAAGCGAGCCACGTATCTTCTTGGAAACAGGATCGTAAAACTGCGTGCGTACAGCGGCAAGTTATTTTCACATTTAAATGCATTATTTTCTGTCGACAGCAGTGGCAAGCAAGCGGGGTAGGGACATTGAATGCGTTCGCATTGATAAGTACGTGTGGGTTGTGATGAACACGGTTCTGAAATGATTCGAGCAAGTTTTCGTAAGAAAGCGTGGTGAAAGCTTTGTGTAAGCTTCGATTTTCAGAAAAGCGTTATCGAAAATCGGTAAAACGTGTATTTTATTGACAGTTTTCTTGATTTCACAATACACGAATACAACTTCTTTGCGTATACATAAGATTTTGCGTCTGACAAAAATGATTTAACGTTTAAAATTGCGTGACAGGAGGGAATAAATTGTGTTTATACGAACTGTGTTCTCATGTATTCGTAAACCATGCCCGTCAAAATGAACGCCCTACAACACCCTGGAATATCCCACATAATCTTTCTCTTCCGTTCAAAGCACGCAACTTTATTTTCGCATAACCACCACGTTTTACGTTACGTTTCTCAGATTATACCATCGTTTTCGCCGCGTTTAAAATAGCGTGTTCTCGCTTCTGAATTTCCTGAAAACACCGTATTGTTGTTTCTTCCTAATTAGCTGAAATCTGTCGATTATTCTTTACACGGTTCGTTATCTTAACGCTTTACCGACCGGAAGCCTATTAATCAGCTTTTACATGCTGACAATTAGTTTGTGAATTTTGTAATATTTCCTTACACGAAGGTGACTGTTTCAAGGGATATCGTATGTATACTGTAAAGAGATATTAACCGTTTGCGTACCACGAGCCGCTTTCGCGCTCTTCCGATTTCCTGTCGAGAAAACCCAGTGCATTTGACCGATACAGACAATTGACAGCGCGCTTACAATTAGCCAAAATGCGCTCAAACTTTTAGACGCATGTACGTCGCATCGCCATCACCTAGTATAAGAATATATATATATAATAGTATTTCATAAAATAATAAGTTACAAATTAAAAGTATGAAAAATTTAAAGGACAAACAATATTTCGGCACATAATCAAAGGAGCGCCATCGCGCTCTTCGGCTTTTTTCAACACATGATCGAAAGAGCGCGATCGCGCTCCTTGGCGTTTTTCGATCGTGTTTTTTGAAAACCCTTTGGTACGCAAACGGTTAAACTATCAGTTACGCGAAGAAAATCATTGCAATCAATTTCATTAGCGATAAATCCGCGCCAAAATGAGCCGATCGGGAGTGCGTATGCAATAAGTTATGCGGTCGGTAAAGTGTTAACGCTTCGATCGCCACGTTGGTCATTTATGATCGGCCATGATTTCTTCTGTGACGTCACGGTGGTCATTGGTGACCAGAACTGTTTACAATTGTAAAAGTGGAACAAAAATTGACAATTACTGAATTTTGAGCATTACCGTTAATCTATATATGTAAAAATGAATACGTGTCTGTCTGTACTGGATAGATTCAAAAACCATACGTCCAATCGCCGTGAAAATTTGGGAAATTATTAGGTATATCCCCGGGAAGGTTTTTGAAAATTTTTTTTTTAAATCGGAGTTGGGGTTCTAGGTGCTCCCGAACAAATATCCCAAGAATATCAAAATAACATTTAATTAGTAATATTTGTTAAAAGTGTAACACCATGAATAAATTGAAAAATTAAATTTTTACTCATAGAATTTACTTTTATAAAACAAAGTATTTATATATTAAGGAATAGGTATACATAAAAAAAGAATTTGAAATTGCAGAACTCAGAGGGAAATAGATTTGGGAATATTTGTATCACTTTATCAATAAAACTCGGCAAAAGTTGCTGGGAATAATAGTAACTATTTTTACAAATTTTACTCACTAAGTCCTAACCTAGTTTCAGGATATTTTGAAGTAAAAAGTGTGCCATTGGACAATTAAAAATTCTTATTAGAACATCGAAAATAACAGATTAATTTCTATGAAATATTGCATCCATCGGTGTACTCCCGTCGCGTCCCGAGCGAAATATGTGATTTCGGCGTGGCAGTCAAAGGGTTAACATAAAATTTCGTTTCGCCATTGCGATCATGCGCGGCCATTTTTACACGTAACCGTAGTGCATTTCCGCGGGAGCAACTTTGCGCATCGTTTCCGAAGTTCTAACTGCGATACATATAGTCCCTTCGTATCCACTTCTTCCGACTTCTCTACCTTCTATTTCCGCCGGTGACTGCTGCTCGCGATATTGCCCAACGTGAGTGGAATAGACTGAAAGGGAACGCCGCGATTCTTGCGTCCTCCGCGTTACCGATTCTCTCCCGACAAATGTCCCTCTAACTGCGTTACCTGCCGCGAACAATCTATTCTTCGTATTTCGCATAAGCAAGACTTACGAACGACAGCTTAGGAGAGGTACGTCGAAGAAACGAGACTCGAGCTAACTATTTTCAAATTTATACTCAAATCCTATTGGAGGAAGCGAGATTTCGCGGGTCACGGGGCGACCAAGGGAAAACGGTCAGATATGAAAGAGAAACAACTGAGGGTAGAGTAAGAAAAGATGGCGACGTGTCTCATTCTGTAACCGGATTATTCTTAGCAATAAACTATCCTTAATAACAAAATTTTCCATCAATCAATAGATGGCAACGTGTCTCATTCTGTAACCGGATTATTCTTAGCAATAAACTATCCTTAATAACAAAATTTTCCATCAATCAATAATCCCTACACTATTTAAAACGTTCGTCGCCACATCACCCATGTTTGGGTGACGCTTTTCTTCTTAAAGTTAAATGGGATATTAAATTGGAATTTTAAAAGGAATTCAATGGAATAAGTATTGAAGTATAATATATATATATAAATATAAAATACGTAAAATGAAAATAAAAAGTTAAATCTTTTGCAGTTTTTATATTTTTTACCTCAGTTTTCTATGCAATCGGATTTGAGCCCAGCGAGAAACTCAGCCGAATCATGCTGGGCGACGAACGTGTTAATTCGGTTCACTGTAATTATTTAGAAAAGGGGGGGGGGTGGGTCTCATCGATTTCGACGATTTTTAAATATATCGTAAAAATCAACATTTTTCTATACATATAACCGCCACTAAGCCTTAGTTTCCGAGATTCTTCCTCAAAACAATTGTTGCTACCCCAATGAATTCCATCTATATGTACGCGTCTGTGACTCTGTGTGCGTCAGCTCACGATCGTCTCTTATCTCTTGTTTCTAATAAATAACGGCATAGCGACCAACGACGAATAATGTATAATGTGTCAAGCTAAATCTAGTTTGGGTTAGGCTCTCTTATTCCGGTCGCCTCGCGGTGGCCGGCTACTCAAATCGAGTTTTTAAACGCACTCGTTATATGCGTCCATTGCCGGTCGCCTCGATGTATGTATAGAAACCATAAACAACCGGCGACTCGACGCTTCCGCACACGCTACCACAGTCACATAGCTATAGGCAATATTCATTGTAATAGTAGCAATAGCTTTTTGCAATAATCTCAGAAACTAAGACCGAGCGACGGTGATATGTATAGGAAAAAGTTGTTCAAAATGTTGATTTCTACAAGATAATCAAAAATTGTCGAAATCGATGAGACCCCCTCCTTTTCTAAATAATTACCTAAAAATCATGAAAATCGATGAGACCTCCCCTTTTCTAAATAATTACCTAAAAATCATGGAAATCGACGAGATCCCCCCTTTTCTAAATAATTACCTAAAAATCATCGAAATCGATGAGATCCCCCCTTTTCTAAATAATTACACGGTCCATTCTTATTTCGTTTAATTTATTCACGACACCGTAGCGCCGCAGCGGTTCCTCGAGAAGCCGCATTTGTCACATCCAGCCACCGATCTTTCCGTCGTTTTGACTTCTTCTCACCGTCCGTGTCTTGTTTGCGCACGTCCACGTCGTGCGACGAGTTATAAGAATATTTGTCGATGGTCGTCACGCTGAAAAACGTGCCGGCCTTTCTTCCATGTTGTTACACGCTCGCGTGGTCGGAGGGAGTTTCGTTCTCTTTTTGCCGAGAAAAAAAAAGAGGAAAGTGGAAAAAAAACACGAGAAAAGGAAAAAGAATTCGGTCGAAAGTGGGAGTCGGGAGACGTCAACTCGACGGAAAGTCTGTTTGCTTAGGATGCGGCCGAAAAACTGGGCGCTAAAAGCAGCGCGACTCTTCGAAACACTCGGAGCGACGTTACGAGTCGCGTCTGGCCTGGGAAACGCCGAGATAATGCATCGTGGCAGCCACGAATGTCAATATTTTCATTATTCCATGGCAGCCTTCGCGTTTCGGGACCTTGGAGCCGGTGGGGAAACGGGTTCGAAAAATTCCGCTGATTTTTTTACCGCACTTCCGGGACCCTGTTCCCTTGCGCAAGAAACTGGTCCGCTTCGTGTTTTTTCGTCTCGCCCTTCACGAGTATTTTTCTTTCATCGCAACGCTTTGGAGGGGCCTCAAGGAAGTATAAAGAACGCGTGGTATCCTAAGTGGCCGTAAAATAAAGAGGGACATGAAATTTAGATAACTTCGAACTGTAAAACTATTGGGTTGTTCGGAAAGTAATTTCGTTTTTTCCTAACACAGAGCTTAATTGTTTTTTTTCATAGTCAACTTCACGCTTAAGCCACGTGATCATTATATATTTTGACAGCATATATAGCAAGGCTTGCTCGTGAAAAGTTTCGATTGATTCTACCCAGTAGTTTTTGGTTGGTGCCCTATCAAATATGGAAAGTAAAAAGCAACAATTTCGGTATTTTTCACTTTTCTACTATCGAAAAGGTAAAAATGCTGTTCAAGCAAGGAAAAAATTATCCGTTGTGTACGGAGAAGATGTATTGACAGAACCCCAGTGCCAAAACTGGTTTACAAAATTTCGATCCGGCAATTTTGACGTTGAAGATGCACCACGTTCTGGAAGGCCAGTTGAGGCTGATGAAGACACAATAAAGGCATTGATTGATGCAAATCGGCGAATAACAACTCGTAAGATCGCTAAGAGATTAAATTTATCGAATTCGACCGTTCATGATCATTTGAAACGCCTAGGTTTAATCTCAAAGCTCGACATATCATAAAAAAAAACGAAATTACTTTCCGAACAACCTAATACGCGTAGAAAGCAATTGGTTACAGTGGAAAACAATAATTAAATCGGACGTATATAGTTTGGATGCACTTCGAATAAGATCGTCGTGTTTAAACGAGGAACGGACATTTATTTCAGGACCGCCATATAAAATGATGTATGATCGATGAATCATACTTGATACAGTTGTTATCTTTAAGTGGCTGTACAATTCGTTTCGTGGAACTGTTAACTCAACCAACAGACGACGAACGATCTTCGACGGAGGTCTTTCGTCCCCTTGTCCTTTCAGCATCCTCTTCCGGTCCCTCGTCACTCATTACTTACCTCCAGATGGCTTTCTTAGCTGTTACCATAATTTTACGACTCACTTAGATAGCATGTTCTTACGATTTTCAGAGATACTAAGAATTGGTATGTCGACGTAAATGTTGTTGCTTGTTTTCGAAGATAGTTCGCGGAAGCCGGACATGTTCCTTTCAAAATATTTGCGTATGAGGTTTATGTACGCTTGGATACATAGTCACGGCAGATGGTACGAAATTATATGTTTGTAACGGAGATATTCGCTTTTCTTCGGGGAATATACATAGATACATATGTGTGTGTACATATATGTAATGTGATTTTTCGTTCTCTTATAAATTTTGTCCTATGAGGGAATAAAAACACGAATCGTTTTCTCTGTGAATTAAAAAAGTTTTTATTAATCTCTTACAAACTGCAATTGAACTACTTAATCTACTTACTCTACTTAATCTACTTCCTAATTTCTAATTCCTGCCTGTAAATTAAAAAAGTTTTTATTAATCTCTTACAAACTACAATTGAACTACTTAATCTACTTACTCTACTTAATCTACTTCCTAATTTCTAATTCCTGCCTGTAAATTAAAAAAGTTTTTATTAATCTCTTACAAACTACAATTGAACTACTTAATCTACTTACTCTACTTAATCTACTTCCTAATTTCTAATTCCTGCCTGTAAATTAAAAAAGTTTTTATTAATCTCTTACAAACTACAATTGAACTACTTAATCTACTTACTCTACTTAATCTACTTCCTAATTTCTAATTCCTGCCTGTAAATTAAAAAAGTTTTTATTAATCTCTTACAAACTACAATTGAACTACTTAATCTACTTACTCTACTTAATCTACTTCCTAATTTCTAATTCCTGCCTGTAAATTAAAAAAGAAACATAATTCGGTGTTCTTATTCACACTATTAATTTTAACGCTATCTTATGCTATCCGGTCTGCAACCTGTCTCTAATCGTCGCTACCTGTGCCGATCTCGAGATCCGATTCATCGATCCAATTGCGCGCCAGATTCAACCTACGCGAGGATATTATTCTTATAATAATGAAGAATTTTCGCAAATTTACCGAAACTGGCATCAACCTAGTGAGAATCACGTTTGAAAAGCTAACGACCGATAAGGGTTAAAATACCACCTTAAGGAGATGAAAACAACGTTAATGACTGAGAGCACGTCAAATCGCATTTTTCAGGTTATAACAAAAACAGGTGGACCTACAAATTATTAATTGTATCTTTTATCAATCGTTCTTTTCCGTTTGTAATTTATAATCGTATCTTTAACGATATGGTGCTATAATTGTGCAACGATACAAAAATCAGTTTATACGAATATATCGTTTGTATCGACAGAAAATTGCAATAAAACTTTTCCGACGTTTACTGTTTATCATACCCTTTCACCTCATATAATCGACCTATTTGCATTCCTATCCAAAAGTCCGAAATACTTAACACTATTCCTACCGACACTTCACGTATACCTATTCCTACCGGGACATTTCCACGTAGGACAGGCTACAAATTTTTCTCAAAACGTAAACAATGAACAAAGAAGTGAATATTGAAAAATGTATTTTGTAGGTTTATTCGAGGAAAAGTCTGAAATTTAAAGGCGGTTCGATTACGTTGTATATGTGAAATTTTAATCGAAACTTTAACCCTTTATCTGACAAGCATTGAAATTACAAATAAACAGATTTGGGAGTTATCCAAGTTAAGCATGTATGCCCTTTCTAAGAGATATACACCTATCCCCCGATTTACACGGTACTCGGTTTACACGATTTCACTTTTACACGGTTTTTAAATTTGCTTGAATTAGGGCGACAATTGGGTAATCATTTTCTACAAAATGACCCGAATGTTGAACGAACTCTCCTATTTCAGCGAGATATTAATAAACGCTTAACTCAATATGAGGAGGTCTATAAAGATTTGATCAAAAACGAAACACAATTGTTAATTACGGATTTCACTGCCAAAGTTCGCCCATCTGAAGTTGTTTCTAATTCATCTAACATCGAACTTGAATCGCATCAACCACTATCGAGTGATGAAAGTGATATCATACCAATCAGGAATAAAAGATTAAGAGTCTACGAAAGTGATAACAGTAACTAAATTTCTGGTTAAATTTTTTAATTTATATTTCTCGTTTCTATATGTAAAATGAATTACATACATATACCTTTATATTTTTGTCATTTTATAAATAGACAGTTATTTTTATGTTTTTAAGATATATTTAGTTTTATTTTACGTTGAAATAAATGACTGAATTATGCACATTTTAGTTTGTTTTCGATTTACACGGTTTTACGTATAAGAATCTACGATTTCGATTTACACGGTTTTCTAAGGAACCTATCTTCAGTGTAAATCGGGGGATAGGTGTACTCAAAAAGGGGGTTGGTGCTACAGTTATGCTGCTCAGTGTAGATACGACCTGTATTATTGCAACAACATCCAGTGCCTGCTGATAAACCTCGAAAAACGTTTACTAGCCATTTCTAAAATAGCCCGGGAGCGGGTTAAAGTGCCTAAAAATATCCTCCCCCGATGGTCGTCGAAATGCTCATTTCAGGGTACAGTGCTGATGTCGCGAAACTCGCATTTCGCGAGGCCAGCATGCGCGGTACGCATCCCTAATAATTAGGGCTTGCACAGCTTGCAAACGCTTAAATGTGCGCCGAAGTAGCTTGGCGCGGAACACAGCGGCGCGCAGACTACATTACAAATTGGATATTATACAATTACTTAGTGATTAAATTAGGCGCCGCTGAGTCTGTAACATCCGCACCGATACCAGCGATACCGAGCTATACGGATTCCTTCGAGCAGTCAAGCTTTGTGAAATGCTTTCAACAAGTACGCTATTGTAATTGGTACAACTAAACGATTCATTATGCAGCTAACCAATTACGTGATATTGTCACGTCTGTTATACTTTGTTCCCGGCTGAACGCAAGGGGGAAAACATAACCACGATTAAAGGTGAATTATACGACCTTCGTTTTCCGAATCTTTGTGTATGTTGAGCGTCAAAAATGTCGCTCCTTTCACGTCAACGATGTGCAAGTATTTGGTTTGTGTAAGACTAAGAGACCACGGACTATGTCGGCTCTTCTAGGGGTATGGTTAGGCTTACCATAAAGGCTATCTTAGATAGGACAAACTATCGGATAATTGAAAATCAAAACTTCAGTCACATTTCAAAATGATGAATGACATTAAACCTGCTTATTCGCAAAATCCACAAGAGCATGTCAAATCTCGTCCATTGGGATTTTCGAGTAAAGAGGGTCAATGATCTCTTAAAGCTGATAGTACACTGTTATAAGCGTTATAATACATGTCGATACGGTCCTGGGTTCGCCTGTGCGTGGCGAGCCCAACGGACGGCGCTGCAGCGGATTGGCTGATTTGTGGCAATCTTTAACTGCTAATAATTAATTAACGAAGCGTTTAACGACATTTCGTCACTCTTGATTTTCGTTTTATTTTACCGGCTAGAACCCCCCATTTCATTGCGGCCCAGAGGTAGATTAACACCCTGTACAGTGTTCGTGGATAGAAAAACTTGTTTTGCCTCGAGTTGAATTTTATTTCATTTCTTGCCTATCTCGTATATCGGTAGAATTAGCGGGCAAAATTTTAGCAGCGCAGTTCGCTGTTCATCATGAAAAATGTAGATATAGCGGGGCAAAATACTTGAAATGGAGGAAAGTTCATGACCTCGCCATTTCCTTGAGTAGTACATTCAAAACGCTACGTATCGTAACTCGAATGTACTTGCGTACACGATGAATAAATGAATCCCAAGTGTTTGTAGTAACACGGTAATACGACCGAGCATACATTTTCCAACGTTTCATTGCTTATCTACTTCCTCGACTTCCCGCGGAATCTTCGCGAGTTTCCTCTCTCAATGTCCTTTGTAAGAACGGTGAAAATAATATCCGCGATGCCTGCTGTGTTCATCTTAATATCCAGCAGGAGCTAAGACGCGAAGATAAAGTGTTCCAAGGGGAGAACTAAAACGCAAAGAATATCCTGCCACAGCGATGGATCCAGTGTATGAAATTATTGAACGGAATCGAATTCAGAGCGTTTCCTAGTTTCTAGATCTTTAACCCGTTGCCGCACGCTTTTAACCCTTTGCTGCTCGAGAGGTGACTGTTAGACACGAAATGATAGTTCAGCAAATTTTCTGACTTCAGTTAGTTTGTTTATTAGGCAGGCTCAGAGGTTAAATAGTCATTTATGTAAATATTAGTGTATCACTTGACTAAACTAAATGACGTTTAATGTAGGCGAATTTTAGTAAATACTTTGAATTTGTAAATGTTTGAAGTTAGTATCGTTAAACGACTAACGGCCACCTCTCGAGTGCAAAGGGTTAATATAAAGGAATCTTAGTAAATATTTCGAATTTGAAAATTTTTGAAGTTAGTATCATTAAACGACTAACGGCCACCTCTCGAGTGCAAAGGGTTAATATAAAGGAATCTTAGTAAATATTTTGAATTTGAAAATTTTTGAAGTTACTATCATTAAACGATTAACAATCACCTCTCGAGTGCAAAGGGTTAATTCGATGATCGTGCTCAGAAACACATTTTTCTTTTGTTCAATTGTTTATGACTGCCAGATGGAATCAAGCCTAAGTTGTATGTTTGGAAGTGAAAATTATCATATTTGGCCTGGTGTACTATACTTCTCTCAAATAAATTAAAATTAATAGTGGAAAAACGAAATAGGATCTAGAAGTGAACAGAATTTTATATTATCTCCCCATTCGGTTGGTCAACTGTTAAAAAAATAAAAGCAGTCAATATTTTTGTAATTCTCCATTCTGTCGGCACTTAATTTATGCTTATTCTCAATGCACGCTTAACCCGTTGCCGTACGCTTTTAATTCGATGATCGTGCTCAGAAACACATTTTTTTTGTTTAATTGTTTATGACTGCCAGATGGAATCAAGTGTAAGTTGTACGTTTCGAAGTGAAAATTATCACGTTTGGCTACAGTTTTTCCAAAAAAAAAACTCTCGACGGCTATAACCGTTATTTGCTCATCAAGTCACTTTTTCTCTTCCAGGAGCAAATGACGTCTATGACCGTCGTGACGACTATACAGCATTTGCTTTACTAATTCAAAATGATTCCTATGACTAAAAGAGAGTAAATAGGTGTAATCTTAACACGAGAAAATCAGTTTGAAACAAAATTATCATTTGTAAGTTATTTTGCTTATAAAATAGTACAATAATAACCGCATAAAAAAAAACAATTAATATGCTCTCTGGCATGCTATAACTTTTTTTCTAGATGTGTCATTCAATAATTAACAAGTGTATGTGTTAATACACTTCGTACTAACGCTGTTCTTTTTTTTATCGATTAAAATGTGCCCGACGGCTATAGCCGTCATTTGCCCACGTATCGCCAAAAATCAGACGGCTATAGACGTCATTTGCGGCAACGGGTTAAGATCCATCGTTTCTCGGATCGAGGAACAAAAGTTCACGTTCGTTCCAACGTCACCTCCTCGTCTCGTCCCTGTCCACGCGGCGTGACAAATTTTTTAACACACCCAGAAAGCGCCGCGATGTTTAATTTCGTTTGAAGCCCCCCCCCTACAGCGGCCTGCGATTCATCACAGGTGTATTTTCGCTGGAAATTTATCGGGTCCAATTTCGCCGCGTTTCTTTCGCCTCGCGAAATATTTCAGTCGTTTGAAAGACCGACCAGGCACGTACGAGATCCGTGGCGTTCAAAGGACGCCTCCGGTCGGTTTTATCCGTCCGTTCAGTCATTGAGGTCATTAGAACCAGTGCCGGCTGGGTGGCCGATTTTCCGGTGTCCATCGTCATCTTCATCGTTTTCGCCGCCGTTCCCCTATGACGCGCTGTTCGCGCGTCCGTTTCGACGTCCGAAAATAGTTGCGCTCGCGATACACGCGAGCCGATATTTCTGTAGCGACGTCCGTTACCACAGTTGGAAATCCTCCGAGATGCTGGTGGCGTTTCCGTTCCCGACGACCAGGGTGGTCCGCCGTGTCGAACTTATCGGTGTCGGCGAATCCGTGCTCGCCAAACAGATTCACGGGAAACGATACACACCGGTCGTTACGTATTCCGATTCCGTACGATTCCCGAAATGATATCCTATAGAATTACGGCGTGCAAAATCCTACGCGTCCCGTGGCGCGAAGGTGTTTTCATTCGGGAGAGGGTATCGAATTCTGGACTGTATTAACCCTAGAACTCCTAAGGGGGGGGGGACCCACAAAATTGGAAAACCTTAAATTTGAATCATTTCCCTTTCATAAAAAATTCTGTTAAAATTATTTATTGTTGTATACACATTTAAGTTCGATGTTAAGAGCTTCCTGTGGCGCGAAGGTGTTTTCATTCGGGAGAAGGTACCGAATTCTGGACTGTATTAACCCTAGAACTCCTAAGGGGGGGTTCTTCGAACCCACAAATTGGAAAACCTTAAATTAGAATCATTTCCCTTTCATGAAAAATTCTGTTAAAATTATTTATTGTTGTATACACATTTAAGTTCGATGTTAAGAGGTTCCTGTGGCGCGAAGGTGTTTTCATTCGGGAGAGGGTATTGAATTCTGGACTGTATTAACCCTAGAACTCCTAAGGGGGAGGGGGGGACCCACAAAATTGGAAAACCTTAAATTAGAATCATTTCCCTTTTATGAAAAATTCTGTTAAAATTATTTATTGTTGTATACACATTTAAGTTCGATGTTAAGAGGTTCCCGTGGCGCGAAGGTGTTTTCATTCGGGAGAAGGTATTGAATTCTGGACTGTATTAACCCTAGAACTCCTAAGGGGGGGTTCTTCGAACCCACAAATTGGAAAACCTTAAATTAGAATCATTTCCCTTTTATGAAAAATTCTGTTGAAATTATTTATTGTTGTATACACATTTAAGTTCGATGTTAAGAGGTTCCTGTGGCGCGAAGGTGTTTTCATTCGGGAGAGGGTATTGAATTCTGGACTGTATTAACCCTAGAACTCCTAAGGGGGAGGGGGGGACCCACAAAATTGGAAAACCTTAAATTAGAATCATTTCCCTTTTATGAAAAATTCTCTTAAAATTATTTATTGTTGTATACACATTTAAGTTTGATATTAAAAAGTTCCCGTGGCGCGAAGGTGTTTTCATTCGGGAGAAGGTATCGAATTCTGGACTATATTAACCCTAGAACTCCTAAGGGGGGGTTCTTCGAACCTACAAATTGGAAAACCTTAAATTAGAATCATTTCCCTTTTATGAAAAATTCTGTTAAAATTATTTATTGTTGTATACACATTTCAGTTTGATGTTAAGAGGTTCCCGTGGCGCGAAGGTGTTTTCATTCGGGAGAAGGTATTGAATTCTGGACTGTATTAACCCTAGAACTCCTAAGGGGGGGTTCTTCGAACCCACAAATTGGAAAACCTTAAATTAGAATCATTTCCCTTTTATGAAAAATTCTGTTAAAATTATTTATTGTTATATACACATTTAAGTTCGATGTTAAAAAAGAATTTTTTTTTGCATAAAAAAAAAATAGTGATTTTGAGGAACCGAGAATACGTTCATCCAATACGTTCGAAATGACGCCGAGTAGCAAAGGGTTAAACTTCGGCGATATTTTCTTTTCGTATAACGAAATGAAGTAGATTTTAAATTTGCTCGAGTGGAGCAAACAGCATGCGTTCCATCGTTCGGAGCCAATGATTCAATTAATTGTGAAGTACGGAAGGTAAATAAAGTGGATACTTTTAACCTTTTGTAACAATTTCAATGCGGCTTTTTAAAATAACTGAAACGAGATATTTGCATTCATCCGCTTTCCTGGGATATTTTTTTTTTGCAATATTTATGATTCAGCGGACACGGGTTCCGTTTCAAGTACCAACTTTTTCGGAAAAATATGTACAGCTTGGTTAATTCGTTTTCATTAATCCTCTTATATTTCCCAAAACGTGCCAGTTGTACTTCATCAAAATTTCATTTATTTTATCACGAATAAATCTTATCGCGGTTTGCTTTATCGAGAA
This sequence comes from Tetrapedia diversipes, assembly GCA_033822845.1. Classification (NCBI taxonomy): domain Eukaryota; kingdom Metazoa; phylum Arthropoda; class Insecta; order Hymenoptera; family Apidae; genus Tetrapedia; species Tetrapedia diversipes. The sequence goes on along the minus strand of JAOPTO010002407.1, from coordinate 74,402 downwards.
AATCGTTTTCCGACACCTCCATATTTCCGCTAATTAATTATTGTACCCGGCTGTTTACCGTTTCGTTTAACGACAAATTATTCAACGTTCAACTGTTCCCTGTGTCGTTAACCTCATCCTTCACCGTGAACCTAACAAACCTCGCCGAACAATGTAAATCGGGCGAGAAAATCGATCTATTCGTCACGCGGATGTTGATGGATCGTTCGATCGACGATCATAGGGATGAGAGAAAGGGGCGGCACAGGGTGAGATCATCGAAGAAAGGGGTGCCCCGTGCTGTGATACCACGGGGTGGCAAGGAAAGCGTTGGCTGGTAGCGTTTTCGCGCGAAGGGTTGCCGGGGCTGTTTTGTTATTTATGGTTGCATTACCGAAAGCGGCGTAAGGACAGTAAGTGCGTGAGAGATGCCGCGTGCAAGGCTAAAGTATGTATAAAGTGGAGAAGCACATTTTTACGGTGCCACGCCGCGCTTAATCCGCTCCCACGATCGATTTCATCCCTTCCGGTCCTTCGTCGCCGAGCGAACCTCTCTTCCAGTCTCCCTTCCTTCCTTCCTTTTTTTTTTACGCGTTACACAACGCCTTCTACCTGCCGCGAAAACTTGGCCACCGCCACTTCAGACATTGTTCGTTCGGCCGAGAATTTATCTTTACGAGGAGGGAAACTCGTTCGTGGCGGCTCTTAAAATTTATACGAATGAGCGCGGGATAAAGCAACACGCTGGATGCGAGAAGGAAAGCTCGAAGAAAACGGTTGCTTGGTTCTTTGACACGACAAAGGGATTTTTAACCTTTTAGGTACGGCTGAATTGTGCGCGAGGCCTATTCCCTGGACGGCGGAGTTTGACGCGAATTACGCATAAGCGGTACAACACTGCAATATGTGACGGATAACGGCGTTCTCTACGCGAGTACATTGGAATGAAACATTTGACGATTAAATTATAATTTTCTTCAAAATATATTACGCATACTTTAACTTTTACAATTCCCTATTTAATAATTAATAATACAATTGGGTATGTTATGTAAAGAGATGCCATCCGCGAAAGCCACTATAGCGGCGCGTCGATCCTAAAAGGTTAACGCGTAGAGGTTGATTTATGCGAGAAACAATACTTATTGACAAGCGTTAACCCCTTGGCCTACACGATATCTGCCAATTGCGCGAGCTATAGTAAACAAGAAAGTCGGTCGCGCGCCGTGCCATTCAACTGTTCAGCCGTGTACCCGAACTGGCGCAAAATGTATACTTTTCATGACATATATATTTCAGTGCAACGAAAGGAATTGTGAAATAATAAACAATGTTTAGGTACAAATAGTAATTTTAAGACGTCTAGGGTGTAATCATCATTGATTATCGATCATTGACATCAGGTGTTGGCTCTCGCACTCAATACCCTTTTCCGAACTCTCGAAAACTGAAAGGAAGCATCGCAGGACCCATCGGTGTCCAGGATCTCCTTAAGTTGTCGCTGCGAAGTCTTAGCAACCGTCACAAGCTAGGACACGTCTGTATTACCCCTTGTAGTTGTTATTAATTTTTGAATAAATTATACCAACGTTACAAAGGAACGATATTCGATGTGGAATAACTCCAATCGCTTGTTCTAATAATAATATGCGGCATCTTATGCACAAATTCCACACCACGATTCAGACTCGTGGCTTTCGTTTATGACACAAATTCTTTACCACGAGTCAGACTCGTGGTTATAGGCCAAAGGGTTAAAGTTTATTTTGCTTACGAATAAAACGGTTACGTTTACCTTTACTTTCGCTAAAATTCGGTCGTTTTATTCAGTTGATTTAGTAATGCAGTCTGACTCGTGGCTTTTGTTTATGACACAAATTCTTTATCACGAGTCAGACTCGTGGTTATGGGCCAAAGGGTTAAAGTTTATTTTGCTTACGAATAAAACGGTTACGTTTACCTTCACTTTCGCTAAAATTCGGTCGTTTTATTCAGTTGATTTAGTAATGCAGTCTGACTCGTGGTTTTTGTTTATGACACAAATTCTTTACCACGAGTCAGACTCGTGGTTATTAGACCAAAGGGTTAAAGCGGTGCGTTATGCTTTCGTGAAGATTTTACAGCGGTATCACTGTGACTTGAACTTGTTCAGGTAACTATACTAATTAAAAGCAAAGCGGGAAGAAGTCAAGAGTTACCAAGCGTCGTGAAAACAAGTCCGACAACGGTTGACAAGGACGGAGGAACTCGACGACGTGTAAGCGTAGCTTTAATTAAAAAAATTCGTCGTTTACGCAAGTCCTAGCGTCGATCACCGTGTCTAATTACAAGGCTACTTTCATTCCCATTTAAACTTCCCGCCGGGGTCGAGGGGACATTTACGCGGCATCTCTCATTAACATTTATCAATGCTTCCCATCGCTGGGAACAGAGTAATTGTAAACGATTACAGAACGATTAAAAATGACCGAGTTTGTTTCGCGTACGATATGCTAATGAAATATGTGTTCGTTTTATCGTATGCGCCAGCACGGCGAATGCGAAAGTTTGAATAAGCACGAGACCCAGATCTAACCGGTCACGATACCTATCGTGATGTATTAGAGCAATTCGTTTCTAATCGCGATCTTCCGGCTCTTACATTATAGTTTCTTTTTATTCTAAGAAGAAAATTAGAGCACCTCATATTTATATGATACTAGGTTCACGGGACCCGTTAATTTGAGTACACCGATAGATGCAATATTTCATAGAAATTAATCTGTTATCTTCGATGTTCTAATAAGAATTTTTAATTGTCCAATGGGACACTTTTTACTTCAAAATATCCTGAAACTAGGTTAGGACTTAGTGAGTAAAATTTGCAAAAATAGTTGCCATTATTCCCAGCAACTTTTGCCGAGTTTTATCGATAAAGTGATACAAATATTCCCAAATCTATTTCCCTCTGAGTTCTGCAATTTCAAATTCTTTTTTTATGTACACCTATTCCTTAATATATAAGTACTTTGTTTTATAAAAGTAAATTCTACGAGTAAACATTTAATTTTTCAATTTATTCATGGTGTTACACTTTTAACAAATATCACTAATCAAGTGTTATTTTGATATTTTTGGGACATTTGTTCGGGAGCACCTAGAATCCCAACTCTGATTTAAAAAAAATTTTCAAAAACCTTCCCGGGGATATACTTAATAATTTCCCAAATTTTCACGGCGATTGACGTATGGTTTTTGAATCTATCGAGTACAGACAAACAGACAGACACACATTCATTTTTATATATATAGATTACTCTCGTAACGTGAAGCTATGTGTTCTATAATTACGGTTTAATTTTCCTATGATCTGTCGCACATTAATCCCGAGCTATGAACAATTTCGAAGCAGATCTTTGTACGATATCTCAACCGACGTTAGGTTTTGTACACGTTATCGCGAAGATCCAAGGAAAAATATCGCGGAGGAACTAAAAGCATCGTTTCGTTGCCGTTGAAACGCATTGATGATCTTAACCCTTTCGCTACGAGCGGTGACTATAGTCACCCAACGACTGATGCTCGCTACGTACGAGCGGTGACTATAGTCACCCCGTGAAATTTTGTGAACAGAGTATTATTGCATTATGCGATAATTTTTTAACCCTTTCCTTTCTACGACTGACTGTAGTTACGCTCTGCGTAAGATTCCACGGTATTGAACCGATAATTACAATTGTTCCATAAGTACACACTTTTGCCGTGGCATGCTTGTTCAGCGGGAATTGCTTGCCGAAAAATCCTCCTGTAGCGAAAGGGTTAAAACTCGTAGAACGTGTAGAGGATCGAATAGTACGGTTCGAAAAACATGAAACGGAATTCTGTTCCACGAAATCCGCTGAAACGCGATATTATTCGCGGCGGGTTACATGAGAAGGATACGATTTCGAGGTAGGAACTGCGCCGGCAACCCCTTCTGAAATAAGGACACATGTTCTCAAGTGTTTTTGCGCTCTGTTGCCTCTATAGAGCAAACGGGGAGAGAGAAAGAGAGAGGGAAGGGGGATAAGGAAGGAAACGTAGTCGATGAAGGGGTAGTTGGAATAATAAACTCGATCGTTTTCACCCTCGTTGGGACATCCGGTCACGCAGTTGTGGCAGAGCATTTTAAGATGGCGCGGCTTTCGATTATAAGCCGGTCACGTTTGGAAAAGTAAGCTCTGTACAAACATCGCTCGCCTTCGACGACAGACATACTTACCCAGGGTGTCAACGACGCGACGAACAGCTTCTTACACAGCCAACGGCTGCTTACACCGCCCACCATCGCGAGCCTATTTGCCAAGGATAAAGATTGAAACTTAGAACGCGAGAAACAGACATCCGTTCCGCGATTCTCCTGAAAAGATCGCGTCCCATGATTCTGGTTGTCTGCGAAAAAATTGGACTCGCATTGTATTAGGTTGTTCGGAAAGTAATTTCGTTCTTTTTTATGATATGTCGAGCTTTGAGATTAAACCTAGACGTTTCAAATGATCATGAACGGTCGAATTGGATAAATTTAATCTCTTAGCGATCTTACGAGTTGTTATTCGCCGATTTGCATCAATTAATGCCTTCATTGTGTCTTCATCAGCCTCAACTGGTCTTCCAGAACGTGGTGCATCTTCAACGTCAAAATTGCCGGATCGAAATTTTGTAAACCAGTTTTGGCACTGGGGTTCTGTCAATACATCTTCTCCGTACACAACGGATAATTTTTTCCTTGCTTGAACAGCATTTTTACCTTTTCGATAGTAGAAAAGTGAAAAATACCGAAAATGTTGCTTTTTACTTTCCATATTTGATAGGGCACCAACCAAAAACTACTGGGTAGAATCAATCGAAACTTTTCACGAACAAGCCTTGCTATATATGCTGTGAATACATATAATGACCATGCGGCTTAAGTGTGAAGTTGGCTATGAAAAAATACAATTGAGCCTTGTGTTAGGAAAAAACGAAATTACTTTCCGAACAACCCAATAGGTTTCGCAGATCGATTAAAAATTCTATTCCACCGAATATATTTTACCTTCCGCTTAGTTTCTATAAAGCTTACAGGATCTAAAAAAAAAGAATACATCTTTCGCCAACGGGACCCTCGTGAGATTTTATCGCGAAGTTTTATACCTACTATTCCTACGCGATTCGGTCTCTAAAAATAAAGCTGTTTAAACTTCAAATGAAAAGGAGATAGCCGACCGAACGACGGGATCGCATTGATCAGAAGTCGAAGGGTCAAGGTGGAAGGTCTCCATGAATAATTTAATCGGAGGAAGCTGCGGAAGATACAGTCGGAACGGGAAAGAAACCAGAAGGATGGCGAGTTCAAAGCCGTCGTTCATTAATTTGCGGAAGCTTGGACCGTTAACAGGCCGAAGGTCCAACAGATGCGCAAGGCAGATATGTTAAAGTGGGCATTGTCGATGAGGAGGCGAACCAACGTTATTCGCTGGTAAACAAACGACAATGTTATCGTCCTGATACGGAATGGCAATCTGTTACTAATTTATTGCCAGCCTCCATGCAGACCTCTGTCTCGCTCCATGTCCGCCAGGGATATTCCATGCGTTTAGTTTCGATTCACTTTTTCTGTTCGTTTCTCTCCTCTTCTACTCTCTTCTCACTCCTTCTCGACATGAATGACGATATTGTTCATCGTTATCTGTGATTCTGACTGAAATCGCAATAAGGAAACGGCGTCCCGTACCGATAACATTCTAAAAGTATCGCTGTACCTTTACAACTGTGCTTCGCAATCCTTTAACCCTTTGCACTCAGCTGTCCCCTCTCATGGGACATCGCAATCCTAGCATATGATAGTTTCGCAAATTTTCAGACGTTAGTTCAGACCTGGACGTTAAATAGTCATATATATGTAAATTTTAATATACGACTTAACTAAACTAAATGAAGTTTAAATATACGTGAATCATAGTAAATATTTTGAATTTGAAAATTTTTGAAGTTAGTATCATTAAACGACTAACGGCCACCTCTCGAGTGCAAAGGGTTAATATAAAGGAATCTTATTAAATATTTCGAATTTGAATGTTTTTGAAGTTAGTATCATTAAACGACTAACGGCCACCTCTCGAGTGCAAAGGGTTAATATAAAGGAATCTTAGTAAATATTTCGAATTTGAAAATTTTTGAAGTTAGTATCATTAAACGACTAACGGCCACCTCTCGAGTGCAAAGGGTTAATATAAAGGAATCTTAGTAAATATTTCGAATATGAAAATATTTGAAGTTACTATCATTAAACGACTAACGGCCACCTCTCGAGTGCAAAGGGTTAATATAAAAGAATCTTAGTAAATATTTTGAATTTGAAAATTTTTGAAGTTAGTATCATCGAACGACTAACGGTCGCCTCTCGAGTGAAAAAAGACCACAGAAAAGCTTGTACTCAAAGCGTGAAAAATCGCTAAAACTTTGAGATTCGTTATCAGCCCCCTTAAAACATATTTTGCCACCGAAAAAATTGGGTGTGTACGAATAATTTTTGGAGCCACTGTATAGTTGCGTATGCCATGGCGCCTATTTGCAATCGCGAGACAGCTCTATCTCAAAATAAATTTATAAAACGTCATAAATGATTCAATTTTTTCTTTCATTCCGTAATATGCTTGTTGTTGAATTTTGTAAATATCATTCTTACTCCCGTTTTTACGAGCATTTTCCCAAACCTTAGCAAATTCGTTAAATTTGCTCGGCACTAAAAGGGTTAAGCATGGTTGGTGAACTTTGGAATTTGAAATGTAGTAGCTAGGGGATACCGATATAAAGCAGAACGTCATTAGTTTAATGGAATGGATACCCGCGATACCCGTGCATAACCATAGATGAGTCACGAGCCGCGCCGACAGAAAAAGAGTAAAATCGAAATTTCTGTAGGTATACCACGTGCAGGTTTCCAACAGTTTTGGCTCCACCTAGCAGGGCGCTGTTACTACCGGGCCATTGCCTTTTACGACACGATCGATCGGATATATACACGTACAATATATATATATATATATATGTACATGTATGTACATACATATTTGAAACGCACCGCTGATTGGCATTTTAAATTTTTCAGTCCATTTGGTATCTGGCTCCAGCCAGGAGCCAATAGTTTACAACGTAAAAGTGTATTTTCACCCTTACCGGTGCCAGCTTTTTGCACGAATGTCTGACCTCTGTCGAATACATCGTTAGATCTAGTTCTATTAGAATTTCAACTCGTTTCTTCGTGTTCGAAACATTTTACGAATCACCGTGTTGTGTTTTTCCGAACGACGTAATATCTTTTAACGTGTACCAAAGATGTCGAATAATTTCATTTAACCTTTGTTTGGTGTTTCACGACTACAATTCACGCGAATCACCTTGTACATCTTATTATTTTATTCACCCTTTGCGCTTGAGGGGTGACTGTCGGTCACCAAGTGATAGTTTCGCAAGTTTTCAGATTTTAATTAATTTGTTTATTAGTTAGACTCAGAGGCTGAATAGTCATATATGTAAATTTTAGTAGATCACTTGATTAAACTAAACGAAGTTTAATACAAGCGAATCTTAGTAAATATTTCTAATTTGAAAATTTTTAAGGTTAGTGTCATTAGACGACTGACAGTCACCTTTCGAGTGCAAAGGGTTAACTCTTTAGGGCACAACGGGATTAAAAATGTCCCACCTTTTTGATGCACGGTAACTCATGGTGATTGATTACCTGAACGGTACGTTATTCTAACGGAATCCGGTCGGGTCTACGGATCCTTTTTTAGCCTCTTAATTTTTCTTATAATCGTTGAAGCCGTCCCTGAGAAGGCCGCAATATTTTAAATACCGATGGTTGTGACCCAGCTAGTGGATCGGTGCAACGAGGGATGGTTGCGAGATGCTTTCTCTCGCAAAGTCAAGTGTCTTGGACTTTGTCACGGTCCGCAGTTGTATAACGTAGAAGTCCGAAGGAAACACCGCAGTTTTTCAGGACGCGGACAATAATGACACGTAGGTTCTTTTGGATGTTCACAATAATACTGCTTTATTCGTAAATTTTGGAATATATATATATGGTCGTGGCTAGGAGTAGGGAGTGGTTGGTGGTACAAGGATCGGCGGTACAGGGATTGGTGATTCAAGGATCGGTGACTCAAGGACTGGTGACGAGAGGCAGGGTTATCGGAGGCTGACGGCTCGGCAAACTCATCGGTTGGGTTCATAGTGTTATCGATGACCCAGCGCGATGAGTAATATTATCAGCTTGGTTGACAACTTCGTTGCCCCCACCTACGGGAAGACCATTGTCTTAGATGGTTTGGCTGCAAGGCTTAGCTTTTCTTTCCTACACTCGAGACAGTAGCACACGCACTGATCTGACTGCTTCAGATGTGCCAATCTCGCGGACAATTGTTCAACAATACTGATAACTTATTGTTAACTTATGTTAAGAATTTTATTGGAACGGTTGCGGCTAGTAAGCAAAGGCATCTTCGTGTAAAAGACTGTTCGAAGACGTGTTTTCGGGCGTACGCAGCAAAGCCAAGAGAACAGTTAGGAACAGCTCTCGAGGAAAACTATCGTTTTCCATGGCTCACGCAAAGTGTGAAAGTTTCCCGATAAACTGGCACCAAGGATATCCCAGGGCTACTGTTCTTTGCACCTGTTCGCCTCTGCTTCGACGGAAATTTTGTAAAATCGCTGGCTTTGGGATTGCGGGAATTGCCGGGGAATTATGCGAACGACTTCAGAACCTACCGTTACAAAACTTTGCTTTCCGTTAATTCCAAACCCGTTTGCAATTAACCCTCCTTTGCCCGCGCTCGTGCTAAACTCTAATTTGAAAACGATAGACGTGTTTGGTAGCTCGCCTGAACGCGGAAAAATCTGGCCTTCTAATTTTCTAATTCAAATGAAAAGCCATGAATTTCTGCCGGCCGATATTTAACCAGTTAACTGTGGCGCCCCCTTTTTAAAGCGCGCACTTATATGTGTCGTGAAAATTGAGCGATGACGAGTATACTCGTCAATCACAGAGTAAGTGTCGCTGTTAAAATATTGGATCAAAAAGATGGGTTTATTATATAAAATTGACAATTTTATTACTAATATCTACTCATTTGGTTAACACAAACATATATTACATACATATTAAACGAAAAACACAAGAAAAATTAAATACATATAAAGATAAGAATTTAAATTCCTGTTGTCCTGTGGCGGACCATCCCTGAAGGAATCTTATAATAAATTAGCTTTTCCTACTTTTGCGTTTGTCCCTTTTACGCTAACATCTAAAAAACGTTGTCATCGCACATAATAAATTCGTTATGTGAACTAATAAGCTGTTTCAGCCGGTGCATGCGGGGGCGCATGAGTTTATCTCAAATTATTTATATTTTTTATTCGTTTGTTTTATTCCGGCCTGGCCTCAACATATTCTAAACATCTTGAAATTTGAGAATATGTTTTGTTTTTCTCAAAAATTACAATTTAAATAGCCAATGGTCACTAGTTTATACGCATGACGAGTATACTCGTCAACACACAAAATCGTGCCACTTCTCCACGACGAGTATACTCGTCAATCACAGTTAACTGGTTAACGAATCGCGAGCCGTTCGCGTAACGAGAAATCGAACGAAAGACAGCATTATTTTCGAAATGTTCCATCAACTTGGAATACCATGGATTACGCGGACGTTAGACTAAAACGATCGAATCGAAGAGCGTGGCAGATCGAGCGCATAATTAAATTAGTAGTAATATCGCGTAATTGGAGATCGCGTTTGCGTAGTAAACAGAGTTCCTCGATGCGATCGCTGGATCTTCGATGGCTCGACGGAAGTGTTCAACGAAATTACGGTCATCGGTATTAAACGTTAACGCTGTCGATTGGGTCGCCGGTTCTGGATAAAGAGTCGGGGAACGAGCTAAAATGGCGGAAGAGGGGGGGAGGGGGTACGATCTTCAAAACAAATCCTCGGCAAAGCTTGAAACTCCTTCCAGAATTACCGGCCCCGGATTTACTCGGCGGGGAGCTTTCAACCAAGCTTTCTGTTCCTCCGCTCGGAAAGCGCACGGCCAACTTTCCAACGAACGAGTGATTCGATATTAATGCCGTTACGAGTTCGCGCCTTACTAACTCCCATATGGGACACCATCCCCGTTCACGGATCCCTCCGGAAGCGGCGGAAACTTTGTCCTTTCCTTGCCCGTCGAAGTCGAACGTTTCCCCACCCCGTCCAATTAATGGCCAACTATTCCGCTGCCTCTGTTTCAATATCGCGATCCCATGGCCACTTTCACCGCCGCCAATTCGTCCGCAAGGTCGCGCCCGAACCAAGACGTCTATTTCGATTATCGACGACGCGGGAATAATTTCATTTCGGGCGTCCGTTCCACGGGTTCCCCTTTTCACGCAAAGGTACGCGGCTCGGTCGGCTGTTTCGAGAATTAATCGACCGAATGCCTTGCGATGATCTCAGGCGTCAGGAGTGACGAGCGGAAACATTTAATTGATCCACGTGTATTGCCAAAGATAATGGAAATTTGGATCGTGTACGGATTACAATTAGAATATGTAGTGTTGTAATAATAATATTAGGTTGTTCGGAAAGTAATTTCGTTTCTTTTTATGATATGTCGAGCTTTGAGATTAAACCTAGGCGTTTCAAATGATCATGAACGGTCGAATTCGATAAATTTAATCTCTTAGCGATCTTACGAGTTGTTATTCGCTGATTTGCATCAATCAATGCCTTTATTGTGTCTTCATCAGCCTCAACTGGCCTTCCAGAACGTGGTGCATCTTCAACGTCAAAATTGCCGGATCGAAATTTTGTAAACCAGTTTTGGCACCGGGGTTCTGTCAATACATCTTCTCCATACACAACGGATAATTTTTTCCTTGCTTGAACAGCATTTTTACCTTTTCGATAGTAGAAAAGTGAAAAATACCGAAAATGTTGCTTTTTACTTTCCATATTTGATAGGGCACCAACCAAAAACTACTGGGTAGAATCAATCGAAACTTTTCACAAGCAAGCCTTGCTATATGTGCTGTCAAAATATATAATGACCATGCGGCTTAAGTGTGAAGTTGACTATGAAAAAATACAATTAAGCCCTGTGTTAAGAAAAAACGAAATTACTTTCCGAACAACCCAATATTTATTTATTGCTATGATTACGGAAATATAGTTGCAATATTATGTACAAATTTTACCCTTCGCACGATTCTGCTACACCGGTATTTCCCAACGTGGGCCCACAGGGAGGGGCCAATTCGAAAATGGACTCGAACACGACTTTAACCCTTTCGCTCCGGGACATTTAAATGCAATGCTGGACATGGATGCCAAATTTAACAAAAAAGAAGCTAACCAAATTGGAACCTAATATAAAATCTGTGTGCAGCAAGCATCAAGCGCAAGGATCTCACTAAATTAAAATAATAAATTAATATAGAAAAATTTGTATTAAAATTATTTGGAATTTGAATTTCAGTTTTTCATTATATGTTTTGAAATTTTACTTACTGTGTTTTGTTAACAATTTCATAGTGATTTCTTCGTAGAACCTATCATTTATGTTTCTTAAGTGACCAAATCAATTTTTTAACGTTAAAAATTATGTATGTTACATAGGGGGGACATAAAAACTTTAGAAAGGTTAAGGTGGGGCATGGCACAAAAAAGGTTGAGAAACACTGCTCTACCCCGTATAACGTCTAATTCAACTCTGCTCTTTTTCACCACAGAAAACTGTCGCTATGCCCTTGGCCTTTCTCCCACCTCGTACCTCAGAAAAATTCCTCAAGTATGGCCATATTTCGGTATATTCCGAAAAAATGACCATATTTAGGCATTTTTCGCCAGGGGTTTTCCCCAAGCAGTTCTGAATTCTCACTTTCCCTTACTCTATAAAATTAATTACGATACCACAAATATTGAAATAGCGAAACAAAGAACCGGAATTAAATTTTTGCTACAATCTCTATCGGCTGGTTATCTCGGGGTTGGCTGTGCGGAGGAAGCGGAGTTCAACAACCGCGGTTCAGAACTATTAATTGGAAAAATTTGCCGTACGTAGCTGGAGCATAAGTTAAAATGTCGTTTAACTATCGCATCTCATTTACCAGCCCGGCGTCCCGCTCGTCAAAGGCCCAGTTAATACTTGTATTCCGCCCGGACTCTTTTAATTACCAGCTCCAATCACAATTTCTGCCTTATTATCATATTACCATGGCTTCATTTAACTGAAAGGAGTTTCGCGGTTCGTCAGTCGGCCAACAGCCCTTGCACGAGAGGCACTTCTCATATTCTTTTAACCACGGATAACATTAATTTCTTCGATATCTGGATACAGTTAAGACTACTGGGAATACGGTTGGCCCAACGATCCCTTTCGTCGTTTCTTTCGGAACCGCCTCGATCCCTGTAATATCGTGAACGTTAATTCCTCTTTTTTCTCTTCCAACCTCCCTTCTCCCTCCCCCCTCTCCCCCACGTCGCTCTGTTCTCCTCTCTTCACCCCGATCTGCCTGACCCGCGGTTGAGATTCAATTTGCAAAAGCTATTTCGCTAATTGCGTAAGTACCGGACCGCAGTCACGTGTGGCTATAACTCGATCGTGCCTTCTGAGTGTGCGCCTCTAAAACGCTAAAATCCAGCCGCACGTATCACGAAACACGTTGAACGTAGCTTCTCGCGATACGTTTATACGGCTAAGCGTTAAATTAGATTTGACTTTTTACGCTGTCGATTTTTCTAATGGCAAAATTCTAAAATCCTCGGCTCGCGCAGATATTTCGATACCACGGTGAAAGCTGCGAAAAGAGCAGTCGGGAAACACGGATGTGCCTCAGTTTTTTCCTTCAACCCTTTCGTTTCGGCTGTCCAGTTCGTCGAAGTACTGTGACTAAACGGAAGCGCCAGAAATACGCACAGTGCTCGTGATTTCTGTATACACCGTTTTCTAAGTCCTAAATAAACAACTGTGCTGAATAAAACAATCGTTGCTCTAATGTAACAAGTATATTTACATTCTAACATGAAAAGGTTTATAAAATTATTAAAACACACAATACATTTGGATGCCGCCTATAAGCGGCGCTCGAAGCGAAAGGGTTAAAGTAAACATTACTCATCGGAAGAATAGCAAGTGAATATATTAGGTGTACAAGTTAATTTTAGTCTTTTTTCTTAGCAGGTTCAGAGTTTATTTTAATTTTTATGCTCAAAAGTTAGTGGATGAAGCAATCTTCCTCATTTTCTATAACCTTTGCCCATCTTTCGGACAACGGATGCTTGATTTGAAGAAATTAGGCTGTTTTGTTTCGATGAAACGATCTAAAAAAGTGATTGCAATTCCTCAACCTCAGAATCGTTGCGGTTGTCCAGGTCGTTTTTTCATCTTGGAGGTCGAAATTTCCTTCCCGAAACCTTTGGTAGCAGTATTTACTGGTGGAACGAGTTACAGCAGTCTCAAAAAGAGCATCACAGATCATTTCTGCAGCTTCAGTGGCGTTTCTGAAGTGCGAAGCGCACACAATAACGATCACACACCCTCGTTTAACACTAGGACTACCAAGGGGGTTAAAATGATCCAGTTTGTAATTTTTCATAGAAACGTGGTCAATTTACTGTGGGGCCTGTACATTAAAAAATTGACTATGATTCTTACTGTAAAATTTGTTTTCTATATATCAGGACCTTTTCTCATACAGCTTACAACTTGATTTCTTTGGCTTCAATAGGTACACTCTAATCGTCGATAGTTCTACTGTTAAACTGTTGTTTACCCAGGTCACGTTAACCAAATCAAGCAGTTTTCTAACGTTTTGGAAAGTTAGATGTCTACGCTATAAAACTCTAAAAATACCGTTACGATGTTCAAATTGTAAATAGCCTTTATCATCGTCGAAAAATAAAAGACTAAAATTAACTTGTACACCTAATAGTTCCTAAGTATTGTAAAACAAGATTTCGTCGTTGACGAAACTTTAAAACAATTCGAAGTACAAACGTTTCTTCGTTGGATTAACGATAAACGGCAAAGCCACTCTTCCCGTTGGTCGAAAATGTCGTAAGGTAAGCGTTTATTCGTCGAACACGAGCGCCGGTACCCGGAGGCCGTAAGCAAGCACCGGAACGATATATTCGACTCCCTCGTGGATACGTTCTCCGTATGCTTCGGGCCAGATTGCTCTAGTTAACGACAGGTATTTCAACGCTAACTACACGACTGGTTCGGCGTTGTGTTCGAAACGTCCCTGGGAGAAATAGCCCGTGTAGGCAGCGTTATATTAACGCGCCTAGCCCGATTTGCTACGTACACGTCGTATAACGGCCATAATGCGATGCGTCTTCGTTGCTTGATAATGCGAACATTTCATTGGCCGAGGGATAATTGGGAAGTATACGTTGGTAGGCGGGTAGGGGGGGTGGGGGGCACAACGGTTCCGTGCAGGGGGTTCCGCATCCGGCTTATTGGCGCATGTGCATCCCCCGAACGGTTCGGTATCTCCCCATAAAATGGCGCGACCGGAAAATAAAGCGAAGAGATCCGGTTGGAATATTTTATTGACCCCTCGCGGAACTTTACGGTATTCCCCCGTGCATCGATTGGAAAATCCTTCCAGCGCGCTTCCCGATCGTTGTTATTTTAGGAATTATGACGATAGCTCGATCGCTAGGGGCTTGGTTAGCCGTGCAAGCGGTGACGTTTCTTTGTTGTATCTGTACGATAAGGCGTAAGGGAGGTGGATCGAGAAGATCAACGAAATGGATTTATTTATGACTTCGAGAAAAAGTTAGTTTAGAACTTTAACAAGTTCCGTGTCACGTGTACCACCGATGGTACACGGTAAACTTGATGGTTAGGCCACATGTACCACCTGTGGTACACGGAGTCATATTTATTTAATGCGCTGAAAACATATATTTTATTACAAATACAATTCTGAAAACTATATTTCTACCTGAAAAATGAAGTATTATACAAGATGCGGTATAGAACTAAACACATAAGTTTATTTAATTGTTATCTACAGAATAATTGATAATTACATTTAATGGTGAATTTAGTCAAAATATCAAATGGCCTGAACGACAGGTCAGGCAAAAATGGCTTGGCACGGGACGTGTTAAAATTCGATCGTTAAATAAACGACACAGCTTTTCGTTGGCAGATAGATTACACTTTCGTAAGATGCAACGTTAGAAGCACGAAAACTGTTCTACATTCCTTTCAGGGTTGTCCTTTGCAACTTCGCAACTTCTTTACCTCGACTGAATGTACTTTATTCATTCCCAGCCTAGGAAGCCTCTAAATTCTGGCGCATAGAGGTTGCTTCAATACGAATGACGTATCGTAAACCTAACAGGACCGGTAGACATCAAACAGAGACCCCAGGATTACAGGGCAGCTTCTCAAGTCAGGGGCATGAGCAACGTTCCTGTATTACATACCTGCATACTCTATGCAGCAAGTTTGTTCAGGGCGCATGCAAAATTCAACAAGCCGCCTTAAGAACCTGCACTGCTGTTCTCGTGTCTTCGTCCTTGCCCGCTACCTCTCGAGAATATCAAGGAAGAAATCGGGAAAATTAGAATTTGAAAGAAATCGCGGACCAATTTCTTTCCAAACCTAAATTAGCTTATTTAGTTAACCACCAACAGCCTCTTTAACGCGACAAATAATATTACGAAGAACTTTCAAATTCCTGGAAGAGTTCTATAAATCCTCCCGTGGAGAAAGAGAAAACGATCGAACGCGATTAACACGTTGAATACCACGCCAGTTTTACAGGGTTTGCCCGTGGCGTCACAATGAATTTTCTATTATACGATACATATTACTGTTGAAATATTACCTACAACAAATAAGTGTAACTACTTTCAGATATTCCATACTGCATTAATTTCTTTACACCATTGCATTAACGATATTAATAATAAAAATTTGATAAGTATTGACATTGTTCTAAATTATGTATTTCTATCAATTTGAGCGCGCCGGTCAACGATGACCCCCACGGGCACCACTGCCAAGTTGAGTGCCGGTCACCGGTGACCTCCATGGCATTCAACGTGTTAACAATGGTAGTAATGAAAAATTGGTAAATATTTACATTTTTCTACATTATGCATTTCCATCAATTTGAGCGTGCCGATCATCGGTGACCCCCACAGGCACCACCGCTAAGTTGAGTGCCGGTCACTGGTGACCCTCGTGGCGTTCAACGTGTTAACAATGGTAGTAATGAAAAATTGGTAAATATTGACATTTTTCTAAATTATGTATTTCTATCAATTTGAGCGCGGCGGTCATCGGTGACCCTCACAGGCACCACCGCCAAGTTGAGTGCCGGTCACTGGTGACCCCCATGGCATTGAACGTGTTAACAATGGTAATAGTGAAAAATCGAGAATTATTGACATTTTTTTAAATTATGTATTTCTATCAATTTGAGCGCGGCGGTCACTGGTGGCCCCCGTGGCATTCAACGTGTTAACGAGAGTGTGCACCGCTTACTTTTTCGAAATTAGAGGACGCGCGAGCCGTAAATCTCTTCGACGATGGGTGAACGGGGAAAAATAAAGAGTGGCGGAGGGGTTAAAGTAGCCGTCGAATCACGGCGCGCGGGAGAACGTGTTAAGAAGGACGGCCCGTCGCGGCGATGAGAATTTATGGGCTGTTCCCGAATCGCGAATACAATTTAAGCGCTGTTGATCCCGCCGTGACAAAGTGGCCTCGCATGATGGATGCGGCCGTGCTCGCGTTTGTTACCGTGTGTCGTTGAACAGAGTACGGGAACCCGGGGTTGACAAACGACAAAGAGAAACAGAGCGGAGGCATCGACGAGAGCAGAGAATGTCGACCGGACGAACCGCGGAACGGAGAGGAGAGAAAAGTGCTGCGGAAACGAACAGCGAGCGAAGAACAGAGGCGGTTGTTGGGACGGTGGAAGAAGAGAGAAATCGTTGTACGCTGACACGGTGTACGGGGGCGGGGGTGGAAAATGGCGCGCGAGGGTTGTCGTGTGACATTCTATTTAGCCGTAATTCTCGATTCATTCATCTTCCCGGTGTCCGCTTCGATCGACGGTGTTCAGGAGTTGTTTTAGACCACGATCGAGAAAACTTCGAACGGGCGTAAACTTGAAGCCGGCAAACAAAAAGGGGGGGGGGAGAAAGGAGGAGAATATTCGCGGAGGAATCGCGGTGGCGGGATCATTAATAGGAAACTTTTTATCTTTCGCGTTCTCGAGCGGGGCGAAAAGCGTGCACGCGGCCTACGGAGTGCTGATGGCCGGTGTTTGTTAAATCGTTCCAGCCTACGCTGCAGTTTTATCGGAAATAAGAACAACGAGCCGTACTAAGTGATTTAATGAACGGTCGATTAAGCGGAGCGACCGTTGCTTTATCGGAAATATCAATTTTTCCCCTGAGCTCGGTTAATTTAAGAGACGATGCTGTTTTAAAGGTTCGTATCTGTTCGTTTGTTTCTTCCAATGCTTCCCCCCCACCCCTCCTCGTTCCCGTCTCTCGTGGCTGCTCACCACGTATCCGTTTCGTTTAAATACACCGATCTGCTGAATTATTGATCCGCCGAGGCACTTGACACGGAAGCGACGAATAGGAAATTGAAAAAAAAAGAAGTGTTTCCACGCTTTTGTCGCTTTTAAAGTTATACTGCCATTTATGATTCGTATGGGTGGGATATAAAGAAACGAATAACCTGCTATTGGTTTATCGGTGGAGTAATGAATTCTAATTAGAACTCGAGTAATCGCGTTGATACTACATTTCTTTCGATAAACATTTGGTTTACATCTTAAGGGTTGTTTAATTTTATTAAATCCGAGCGAAACGCATGTCTATCTTCCACCGTAACGCGATTAACCTCTGCATTGATTTTCAAATTTCACTTATCGCGTAAATTGTAAATCATCGTGCTCGAAGAGGGAATGCTTTCGATGTCGGAAGAGCCGTGCATGTTGTACAAGATTCAGCATGATGTCGTGCTAATGCATCAACTTTGTTGTGATTTGTGTACCCTGTCTCCGCTCTCAGGGCGCAATTACTCCGAGAGTGCAGTATAATCAGAGGCAAAATTCATAGAGGGACCACTTTTATAGGATAACCGCAGGTGCAAATTTATTCAAACAGATAACAATCAAATAAGTAGCTCCGTTATCCTGTAATTTTGTGCCAAGATTTTCTCTTTGCATTCTTTATCGCCTGCAAAATTTAGCCAGGAGATTGACAAAAATTTTGTGTCGTTATAATTTGCAAAATAGACTAGCTGTTAACAGATTGCGGATCGCTAAGAAAAATCTGTAAGACATACGCCTGGGACCGCACGTTTTTGGGCAAACTTGCTCGTTACTAAAATCGTCGTAACATTTTCATCGATGAAGCGATGTTTGTTAAACCAAATTTTTTTTTTATTTCAAAAGACACACGACTTGACGGGTTTTATTGCCGAAAAACACAGTCTGTGGTATAAACGTGGGGCCGAACAACAATTACCAAAGAAAAGCGCATCGATCACGAATTAACTCGTGACCAGTCAACAATGTGTTAAAAGTATCGTTCCGTTGCCATTGCCACAATTCGAAACCCGATACGTTCAGGTTAGTCTAAGTTCTCGCAAGCAAGTAAACAAGAAGATAATATCGTAGCTCGGAGTCCTCCCACAATCCCTTTCAACCCCTGTTTATCGTGTAACAGTGACGCCGTCCGAAACAACAGCGAAAGATTAGCCGGCAGAAGAAATTGTGGATAAATATTAACACAGGCCGTGTTTGTGCCGTGGCTGCAACTAACACCGTCAACGATTCTATCCTCAATTTCCATTGTTCCTCCTCCGCAGTAGCCCTTTATTTTGACCTCAGGCCAAACATATCCCTCGCGATACTGGCCTATCCGGCTACTTACCACAGAATTGGTCGGTCGATGTTACGACAGTCGGACTTGCGCTCGGAATCGTAGATAGAAATGGTTACCGATGCACCGGACGGCGTGCAAGAGACAGTTGAGACAGGTCAGGTGGGTAGGGTGAGCAAAAGACAGGAAGGTAGAAACTGCGGTACATGAATATTCTATGGATGGGCGCTTGCGCAATGCGGGTATCACTCGGCCAGGTGATTACACCATATCGTACGTCACTGCCCTCTGTGCTAACGGTTTGGACACTTTCGAAAGGGGTGCAAAGTCGATGCAGGGGCGACAGTCGCGTTTCGAGCACGGCCACCGGTCTCTGTTAACAGAGATCCCGGAAGTCACCTGGACGTTTCCTATTTACGACGCTTCCTGGCGGGCTAAATTAACCGAGAACGCCCGCGATTCTTATCCCCCCACGTCCTCCCTTCACGTTCTGAAGAAGATCGGCCGAGACGGTGCGCCGCGAGGGGCAGACGAAACGGGAAGATGGAAATGGGAGCAGCGGGAGGGGGACAGGGAACACGGACGCACTAGGGGGTGGCTGCGCGCCAGAGAAGGACAATTCTCTAGCGGGTCTACGTGACCGAGCAGATAAGAGGGCGAGGACGTCGTTAGTCTCGGGCCGAGGCGGAAGAACGTCCTCGTACACGCGAAAACTGTAGCCTCGTCGAGATTATCGGGCGTTACTTCGTTTACAAATTCTCCCCCTTCCCGTTGGAACGACGCGACGCCGCCATCCCGACGGCCGGCCCTTTTATCGTATTATTTACCAGCTTTCACGTATCTTTTTCCACGTTCAGGCGTCCCTTAGCCATTCTCCTCCAGTTTATTACCCCATCCACCCTTTCGGGATCCTGACGTACGAGCTCTCTTTGCCGTTTACCGTTCACCGATCCTCTCAGCCCCTTCCACGTTGTTTCCTTTCCTCGTTCTTCGTCCCCGATTAATTACCATCGACCGTCTCTCCTGTAAGAGGATTTCAGACGCAACGTTTAATCTACTGTGTTCCGCGTGCAGAGGCACCGAACCCGAACGACAATGCCGAACCTTGTATTATTAATGCGCCAGGCTCGAAACAGCTGGCCGTCGGGAATGGGAGATTATCAGGGCGTGGAATTTCGAAAAAGAATCGCGTGAAACAACGGAAGGAGGGTATAGCGGAGCAACGCCGGAATATCTACCGGTTGAGAAACGCTGCCTCCACTGATTTAGGTCCTCTCCGTTGGTATAGGTGCACGGTAAATTCTGCTAATGGAATTTATCGCGACGTTACGAGCCTAGATATAGAAACTCCCGCTCCGAAGTTACCTTTTTATTGGACTCCGAGCGCGCGCCTTGCTACCTGTGGATGCCAATCTTACCTTCGAGGGAATATTACACCGGTCTTAGATGTTGAAAGAGATATATGAACTTCTGGGAATTAGTTGATCCTCGGGGTGAATTCGAAGAATGCTGCTGCGTACGTTTCCAAACTGTTCGAATTGACGTTTAACCCCGTTCGTTACGGGTGCCGTATATATCCGGCGTTCACGTGACGACTTGTGTACCATACCGAATTAAATTACTAAGAATTAGAACTTGGTGTTGTAATTACCATAAATTGTATTTTTATTTATAATAATAGCGAAATCTGTAGATATTTAAATAACTGAATACGCTTTAACCCTTTACCGCATATGGGCCCATATATGGTGTTGTAGTTTTGATTCAATTTTATTTCCAAATTAAGTATTGTAAAATAATTCAAACTATTTTAATCCATCAAATATATATTTAGCAATAATAAAACGCGAAAAAATTGTCTATGATTTTATGATATTTAATTTGGAAATAAAATTGAATCAAAACTGCAATACCATATATGGGCCCATATGCGGTAAAGGATTAGAATATACTCATTTTCAAGTTTCTCATATAATACGACGAAACAGTTGTTAAGTAGCTCTTAAAAAAGTGGACATATAAGAGAATTTTAAGGTAGTATTGAACGACGTTTTAGCGTTCATCGAAGACTATCAACGTGCAATGTGTACACTTTGGATTGCCGCAACGAAAGGGTTAAAGGGTAACACCATTGTAGAATTTTCAAAAAATCAATTTTTTCTTTATTGTCTTAAAAAATACTTTGAACCTTCTAAAATAAGAGGCAAAAAGTTTAATCCCTAAAAAAAAAATTTTTATAATATACTCAAATATATGCTCAACAGTTACCCCAAGTATTATTTCTCTGTCACTTTTTCTTCTGCCCAAAAAAAATGGTCAAGCTTTATTTTAGGTCGTTACAGTGGTGTTACCCCTTAACCCTTTGACTGCTAAAGGCGTATATATACGCCTTCACAAGTCCATCAATATATACGAAAGGCGTAAATATACGTCCTCTGTATTTCTTTACTATAACACCTTTATTACTGTTTTACTGATTAATTCAACACAGAATTTATTGCCCTATGTAACATAGCAACTAAATATGCCATTATTATTTTTAATCCGGGTACTGTTTTGGTCACTAGTCACTGGCTAGTTAACCAGTTGTAGCGACTGACATACGAAAAACGCGCCGTCCGCATTGATGGATTCGTCCGAGAGTGCGCCGCAGTCAAAGGGTTAAGACTAAGGGTATTTTCTACATACTTGTTTGTAATTAAAACCACTCGCGACCATTCGTGTTCAACTTGAGAGTCTCACCGATTATCGCATCTCGTCTGCAGTCTTGCCCCTCCAGCATTCCTGTTCTCGGCTGCAAAGCGTTAACGAATTCGAGTGCCTGATGCTTCATCGAGGAACCGTTCGTCTCTGACAAGATATTTCGAAACGGAACGATTGACCGGCAGATTTGACGTATCGTTAATTACACGCTGAAGAGCGGTACCAGCTGCGACACACTGTTTGAACGAAACAATGCGGAACAAAACCGTGCAAGCCGGAATGATATTCTGAATAATTCCTCCGCACTTCCGCGCCTACGACTCCGGGCGAACCGACTGAATCCGTTCATAGAGTTTTAGCCTCTCTGGCGTGCATTATTCACCAGGCTGAATATTTAAATCACAGGCGGGAAAAAGAGAGTTCCGACGAAACTCGGTTTAACATGAGTGGCGATACACTAGCTGCCTCCAGGCGTTTACTTATTTAAACAGTGCAATACCGTCTATGTTGCAAACGGAACAGTCTGCAAACCTATCTGCATTATAGAAAAATAGCTTTAAGGCATTGCAATTCTAAAACGCGTTACCTCCGTCATTATTGCGCTTGGTTATGAAACCGGAATGCCGTGTATAAAATACCGACACACGTGTACACGAGCTTCGTTTAACAAGTTGAGCCCGGCGCCGACTTTGCTGTCCTTTCCGTTCAGCCGGCAACCGGCGAACGATACAAAGTTGTAGGGTATCGCTGAGAGATAAGGAATTATTCTTTGTTGCGCTAATTTCGACGCCTTTTAGGTGTACTGGTGTGATTCTGTTCACTATATTTTCGTATGATGTATAAAAAAGTCACGTACGTACCTTCGAGAGACGATCAATTGGAAAGGACCTACCGAAGTGTACAGATTGTTCGTAAAAAGAAAGTTGAGTTTAGTTTTGAAAATAGTTATTGCCCATAACATTGAATATGCCGGAAAGAGAAGAAGATAGTGACACGTCAAGTGAAATATTTTTATCTTCCAATTGTCGCAGAGTAGTCTAGAGTTTAACCCTTTGCGGTCCTATGTCGAGAGGTTACTCGACACAGCGCACACCGGGGTATTTGCCTAGAAAAATAGTACAAAACTCTTTCCATATTCAATCAATCTTGAAACTGACATTATTCAAATTGGATGAAAAAACAAAGACGATTTTAAAGTTAACCCTTTACAATTCTATGTCCAACGTGTCTCGACAAATCGTCGACATAGGAACTACTGAAACGAAATTGTGAATTGCAGCGCGGACCGCAAAGGGTTAAAGGCGATTCAATTACGTTGTATATTCGAAATTCGAATCCAAATTTTAACACTTCACGTATACCTATTCCTATCCCGACGTTCCCACGTAAGACAGATTACAAATTTTTCTCAGAAAATAAACAATGAAAAAAGGAGTGAATATTGAAGAATGTATTATATGTATATCTGAGGAAAAGTCTAGAGTTTAACCCTTTGTGGTCCTATGTCGAGAGGTTACTCGACACAGCGCACACTGGGGTATTTGCCCAGAAAAATTGTACGAAATTCTTTCCATATTCAATGAATCTTCAAACTGACATTATTCAAATTGAATAAAACAAAGACGATTTTAAAGTTAACCCTTTACAATTCTGTGTCCAACGTTATACGTATATTTGAGGAAGAGTCTAAAGTTTAAAGGCGATTCAATTATTTTGTATATATGAAATTCTAATCTGTAGGGATAAACAGTCGCGGCCGTAAACCTGATCCCCGAAGAAAATGTGGACGGCCGATATCCTAGAAGCAAACGCGTGGGGATATCGAAGGCGGGCATTTTTCCGAAGGTCCTGATTGGTAAGGACAGGAACCGCCTATCAGGCCCGAGGCAAATAAATAGGAAGCCTCGCGATTAATAGTTCGTTTTTGGTTAATTCGTCAGTTCGTTAATAGTTCGTTTTTGGTTAATTCGTCAGTTCGTTAATAGTTCGTTTAGAGTTCATGAGAGTCGTTGCACTAGCTCGTAATTTAGGTAAAAGCCCATCGGCCAATAGAATAATTTCCTACAAATCGAAATTTTAAAAACGGTCATTTGACCGGTCGTGGTAGGAATAGTGTTAATTTGTTGTGCGTTTTAAGAGAAACGCAAACGGTTTGACATTAAAATCAGCCTTCGTATCGAGAAATGCTATACCGTCTAAGTAAATAATAGAAGGCATCGGTGTCTAGTCGTGTATAAATAACCGTATACCGGTTATAGACGACGATTTATCATCGACAAAACTGTACAAGGCATACCCCTTTATAAATAGCGCTTTCACGTTGCTGATATCCCGAGAATCGTTTCAGACTCGACGATGAAACGTATATACGCCCGCTTTTTCGTTTCTGTGTACACTTACGTCTAGTGCGAAATGAAACTTAGAAGATCGATCCAAACAAACTTTGAGAGCGGAATAACGGCTCGCTGACAGAGAGTCGCGTATAAGAATTTAACCGTTTTTTTTTTACCCCCGTTCAACCGCGGGATATTATTTTTCCTCTTCTTCTTCCGGTGGAACTTTTCAAAATTGTTTGCATAATACGCAATCGACAAAGTTCAAGCAGTTTATGATGTTTGCCCCAGCGATACGTCGTTTTTCGCCGCGTTTCATTGCAGTCAGCGATGCGACTTCTCGTGTCTATGTAAAAGAAAGATCAACCGATCTTCCTGGACGAGTTAACGATCGATACTTCTGTCGCGAACGCGGTTCAAATCGAAAACTGAGCGAAAGAATGGAAGGAATCGCGTTTCCGTTTTTAGCCGTTTCTTTTTTCGTCTACGTGGATTAGTGTTTTAAATTTCCGCCGCACTTTTAAAGCAAGATATTTCCCAAAGGAAACGAAAAAGCGTAGTCGTAAACTGCTTAACTCGCCGAACATTTCACGAATACGCGCGAGGCGTGGAAGTTTCTTCTGCAAAAACCGAGTCGTTGGCTCGGCCGGCAAAAACGCATCGGCTGAACGAGAGCTTTCTACTTTCGAAATAATTAAAGCGATAAATCTCGACGATCAAAACTCGGTTAACGCGGTATCGAAAAGTGCAAGTTGGAACTCAATTGTCCGCTAATTTCCATGACCCAATTCGCGTGGGAGAGGAAAAAGAGTTTTATTCGGTGCCGGAGGGTGCGGCGTGCGCGCGAACTCGATTATTACGACGTCACACAGTTCGCTTTTGCTTCGTAATGTTTGAAACTGGAAACGAATTAAAGTCGATTAAAGAACGAATAAAAGATGGCTCTCGACCTTCTCGCGCTGGAACCGTGTAATATCGCCGGGGTGAAACGTTGCTGAATCGAAGATACGTTTACCTTTTGCCGTTTCTTTTTCCATTTCTCTGTCGAACGGAAACCCAATCGTCTGTCGGTGTTTACAACGTTTATTGCAACGAGCCTTTGCCACGGCTCGCAACACTGCAAGAACCGGTTTCGGTCGCTTCTTTTTTCTCTTGCCAACTTTCCAAAAACAATTATCGGCTCCGCATCGATTCTCTTTGTCGGCGAGTACGACGTTTGCGATAGAGGTCACGGTTTTAAACGCGGATTGACCTTGCGATAACGGTCAGCGCGTACAAGAAAATGAAAGGAATTAAATTATATGAAGAATAATCCCTTGATCGCTCAATTATTCTCGCCTCCGTTCGCGTGTGTTAGCGCAGAATCGTTCAATGGCATTTGTGAGGCCATGCATCAAGCATTTTCTAGACTGCTGTCAACGAAGGAAAATTTGAATAAAGGCGGCAAAGTTCAGCCAGAGGTGGTAACGAAGACACCGTTGATATTATTAAAAAAAGAAAAAAGGAACAGAAATAAATGTAACGTCGAAGGGGTCAGACGTGTTGTCTCTTACTCTTGGGTTTTATTTTAATTTTAACCCTTTGCACTCGAGAGGTGACCGTTAGTCGTTTAATCCTAGCATATGATAGTTTCGCAAATTTTCAGACTTTAGTTCAGAACTATCTACTTTAGTCCGGTCTTAAATCTACTTTAGTCCGGCCGTTAAATAGTCATATACGTAAATTTTAATTTACGACTTAACCAAAACTAAATGAAGTTTAATGTACGTGAATCATAGTAAATATTGCGAATTTGAGAATATTTGAAGTTAGTATCATTAAACGACTAACGGCCACCTCTCGAGTGCAAAGGGTTAATATAAAGGAATCATAGTAAATATTTTGAATTTGAAAATATTTGAAATTACTATCATTAAACGACTAACGGCCACCTCTCGAGTGCAAAGGGTTAATATATGTGAATTATAGTAAATATTTCAAATTTGAATATTTTTGAAGTTAGTATCATTAAACGACTAACGGCCACCTCTCGAGTGCAAAGGGTTAATATAAAGGAATCTTAGTAAATATTTTGAATTTGAAAATATTTGAAGTTAGTATCATTAAACGACTAACGGCCACCTCTCGAGTGCAAAGGGTTAATATAAAGGAATCTTAGTAAATATTTTGAATTTGAATATTTTTGAAGTTAGTATCGTTAAATGACTAACAGTCACCTCTCGAGTGCAAAGGGTTAATATAAAGGAATCTTAGTAAATATTGCGAATTTGAGAATTTTTGAAGTTAGTATCATTAAACGACTAACGGTCACCTCTCGAGTGCAAAGGGTTAAACAGCTTGCCAAAACAGAAATCGGATCGATGGCCTTTCTTAAATGAGGATCCTGCAGAGAGACTGGTTAAACGGCGTAACGTGTCGCCCTTTAAGGGCGCCTCCGCAGGAATGCGACGCCGTGCCGACGACGTGACACGCATCGACGAGACGCGCGATTCACGGTGCATGCTAATGCCCAGGCTGAAAATCTGAAACGTCAACCGGAGCAACGGTAGCAATGCGAACACGGGACGCCTACCGGGATTTCGTGGAGATTCAATTCGGTCCACAGCGACGTTCGCCGCGTTCGTGACGATTTGCACCGGACGAGGCGCTGCAACAGCAACGGGGGACAAGGGGGTTCGGTTCAATTTGAATGTGTATTCTGTGTCGTGTCGAACCGTGTCACCAAAGAAGAACGACAATGGCCGGATAAACCCATAACATTCGAACGGGATGCGCGAACATTCGATAAAATCGGTGGGGCATCCTTTTTTTTTCGGTTTAATCGTGAAAGCGTTGTACGATCGAAGGGAAAATTAAAGTACGGAATCATGAAAAATTGCAAAAATATCGATCGTATGGTAAACATAAATGTGATACGCACGCGTACACCTGTGCACGTGTATTATAACGTTCGTTGTGAATTGTATTGGTATCTAAAAATCCGTCTTAAACGCAAACAAAGTCCGCACAATCGTCATGTTTATCCAAGCGGGTTTGTATGCTGTAAATCCGCTTTTACAAGCGGCGAGTAAATCGCTTTTTGAAAGCTTTTAAGCTTTTTGGATCGGGTGGAACGTTGCTCTTGAAAAAACGCTGCCAAAAAATAACCAAGCTGCACGAGGAGCGGGTAAATATTGATATTTCAGCAAACTTGTGCAAAACGGAATAATAAATTGTCAAGAGTTCTCTTTATGGACGGATCAACGATAACTGCTAATGTAACTCGTCCCGTTTAACCGAACTACGCGACAGGTGTACGAATATCCGAACCATACGTTTTGAGAAATCGTGCAACCTTCAAGTTTCTTCACGTGTACTTATTTCTACGAATTGAGGGAATTATGGATAAATTTTATTACAAAAATATATCAAGAGAAACCATGATACCATATGCGTGCGACTGTTTTGGAGATAATTTCATTTTTCAGCAGGATAATGATCCAAAACACACATCCAAGATTGTGAAAAGCTTCTTCGCGGAGGAAAAAATTACTTCGTTACCGTGGCCATCTCAATCTCCTGACCTAAATCCAATTGAAAACCTATGGAGTATCGTGAAGCGTCAAGTGCAGCAATCGAAACCAAAAAATGTCGGTGAGCTCTCTTCGACAGTGGAAACAGCATCGAACAACATTTCAGTGGAACAACGTATTAAGTTAATAGATTCTACGCCAAAAAGATGTGCAGAAGTTTTACGGGACAAAGGATACTCCACGAAATATTGACGTTTTAAATAATATTAAGCTTTTTTCATGATATAACACGTTTAATAAAAATGGTCTTAAACATTTGTCCCTTGTGAAACAGAATAATTTTTCATTATTATTACACGTTCCTCCAAATATGGTCAGTAACACAATTTGTATTTTTGTAAAAAAATATGTCGAAGTATGATGTTGCAACCAATACAGTATATACCTTGTAATCCTTATATAAAACTAATAAAACAATCAATCTCTTCATAAGTATATCACGGTCTTAAACTTATGTCCGCTACTGTACGTAAATTTTAATATGACTTAACTAAGCTAAAGGACAATTAATATAGGCGAATCTTAGTAAATATTTTGACTTTGAACATTTTTGAAGTTAGTATTATTAGACGACTAACAGTTACCTCTCGAGTGCAAAGGGTTAAATCATGGTAGGATGTATAAAAGAGTAAGACATCCTAAATTGCATAGAATATGAAAATCTAGATCCAACCAAAAAGTGCAAAGGCTTAAAAACGGTCATTTGACCGATCGTGGTGGAAATAGTGTTAAGATCGCTTTATACTTATATCGATCAATTTATATGCAATTCCATGAGAATGAAAGTTCTTTGTTCAGTGCATCTAGTATCAATTTGTCGGTATAAAACCTTACCACCGGTGTCTATTACCTTGCCATCGCTAAAACCACCGCCGTTTATTCCGCGAACTTCATTTGACCGAGATTCCTCGTGCAGACAGGAAACAATTTCGTTTGGAAAAGACCACAATAAAGTGATCTTTTGCTGTCTGTTACGATATTCTTGCGGCTCGAGCGCTTTTTATTAGTTAAAAGACTGGCTTCATCGTTCTGTTTCAACGTGGCGGATGCTCCGCTTTCAGAAGCTTTCAATACTCCTGCAATTTATTCAACAAAGCGTCTTTATTACAAAGCAAGATCGTTTACGAAAAGCTTTTCAATGGAAACTTCCGACTCTGAACACAACAAATACATGAACGCTTTCATGAAATCGCTCTGGAACTATAATTAAAACGTTCTCACAAATTTGGACATACCCTAACGATTCTCGGGTGTTAACCCTTTGCACTCGAAAGGTTACCATTGGCCGTCTAACAATATTAACTTCAAAGATTTTCAAGTACAAAATAATTACTAAGATTCGCCTATATGTAGTATCGTAATTAATTTTAGAGCATAAGATAAAGTGAGGGGTGAACAGCGAGAGTTCAAACCTGCTTGGGGAAAACCGCGAGGCCCTCTAAAAATGCCCAAATATGGTCATACTTGAGGAATTTTTCCCAGGTACGTGGTGGAAGAAAGGCCAAGGGTTAGCGATAGTTTTCTCTGGTCGAAAAGAGCAGAGTTGAATTAGACGTGATACCGAATATAGTTGAATTAGACATGATACCGTGTAGAGAGTTGAATTAAGTAAAATTTGTACGTAGTATTGTAATTATATTCCTATAATCGATAAATAAATATTATTATTATTGTAACACTACATATATTAAACTTCATTTAATTTAGTTAAGTCGTACACTAAAATTTAATTATACGACTGTTTAACCTCCAAGTCTGACTAATAAACGAACTATCTAGAGTCTGAAAATTTGTAAAACTTCATCTGGCGACTAACAGTCGCACTCTCGAGCGCAAAGGGTTAACACTATTTCTACCACGATCGGTCAAATGACCGTTTTCAAAATTTCGATTACAATTTCATATACACAATGTTGATCGTCGTTGATTTACGATTTGTAAGCTCGTTCGATGTTCTCTGTCTCTATCAGAAATTAATCTGGTAGAACTGACGTTAGAATGGTAGATCGTGAATTGATGAAATATACTTGTGATTTGATAAAATGTACTTTATTTAAAAATACGAACTCTTATATCTAACGGAGGTAACGTCTAGCCTCTATGTAATGCGGAGAACAACTGTCGGCAATTTTTCCAGCGTAGGCGCATGAGGGCTTAAACTTGCACGCGCAGCATCGAACAATTCAACGAACAAAAATCATAAATCGTCATTGGTGAACGCAAAACGTGATATTAAAACTGATATTTATAATCTGTCTCGGCAGTCTCCTATAACAAAAAAAGAAGAAGGAAACGTGTACGCTAAAAGGGAAAGAAGGAGTACGGCAGAAACGATAGAAAATTGATAATTTTATTAGATAAAAATTTAATTTATTATCTATAATTTATAACCATTCTATAAATTATTAGATAAAAATTTAATTTATTATCTATAATTTATAACTATTTTATAAATTATTAGATTAAATTTTTCATAATTATTTAATTAGGTTAAATAATTCTAATAGGTACATCATCCCCCTTAAGTTGTAAACTATTAGAATTATTTAACCTAATATTAAAATTAAATTTTTATATCATAAAAATTCTCAATGGCTAAGAATTTTTATAATTTTATAATTTAATTTATTAAATTTTTTATAATTACTTAATAATTTACCCTTAAAATTAAATTTTTATATCATAAAAATTCTCAATGGCTAAGAATTTTTATAATTTTATAATTTAATTTATTAAATTTTTCATATGCATTGCCGATAGAAAAATCAATATACCAGATTCCTAAATCAGCGAGATAGATCCCCGAATTGAAAATCGAACGGCGGCAAGTATTTTCGCCTCGTGGCGCCCGTAAGAGACGTAGCCAACCTTCGAGGAAAGGACCTTGGACGGGGGGGGGGGATGGTTCGAAAGGAAGAAAGCCACGTTGCAGAAGCACATGTGTAGCCGCGAGTTATGCCCTTGGCTCTTTCAATATCGACTAGAATAACTGGTCAGAGGCATGGGTGACGGAGCGAAGGTTGGCGAAAACGGTTGCGGAAGGGGTTGGTGGCGAATGGCGAAGACGGTGAACGGAGGGGGGGTTGAGAAAGCTCCAGGCAGGTCGCCGTCGTCTCGCGTCGCTTATAGCGGACTAATCGTTGAAATACGTGCAAATATTTATTTTCCAGCTGTCACGAACAAGCCACTCTGCCCGGTTTCCTACGCGGCACCGAAGGCGAAGCGGATAGGTACCTAGCTACGCGGGTACCCCGGGAGAGCTTCCGAGAAATACGACTGCTGGATGCATCCGAGGTTGCACACGCGCCTTCCTTGCTCCCGGCAACTTTTTATTTATGTTCCACGTTGCACAGTTGCACTCGCTCGTTCGCTCGCAGAAGCAAATCAAAATGTTTCCCCCGAACTCCGTTTCTCCCTTCACCCCTTTTTCTTTACGGTTATCATAGGTGCTCGGAATAGGGGTGATTTATCCTCCCGAAAGGGGGATGATCGCGTTGATTATGGTTTGCAGTTTCGTTCGGCGCATTCCATTAGCGTCGCGGCTAGTGCTCGCCGGAGGTATCGATAATAATGAGCTTCGCAGTCGTCGCACCGCGGACACCAGACGCGTTTAATTCGCGGTCGCAAGAATTTCATGACCGTGACGGCGCTGGTTTTAGAGCCGGCGCAGTTTTCACGCGTTAATACAACTGAAATCGATGCCTCGATGCGACGTTTAACCCTTTGCGGACGAGTATTGGATATATCCGCCCAACTCTCGCACTGCGGCTGGCGTACGTCTGTCGTAAACGATAAGATACGCATGGGTATACTAGCCTAAGAAGTCAAGTTGGCCTAAATTTGTTTGTTTATGATTTTGTTAGATTTTGGGAAAGACTTATTTAAATACAGCTTTAGTTTTTATAACTCAAATGCGCGACGTAACTATTTTCTTTACTGCTCCGTCCGCAAAGGGTTAACCCTTTCGCTACGAACGGTGACTATAGTCACCCAACGTCTAACGCTCGCTAGATACGAATGATGACTATAGTCACTCAACGACTAACGCTCGCTAGATACGAACGGTGACTATAGTCACTCAACGACTAACGCTCGCTGGATACGAACAGTGACTATAGTCACCCCGTGAAATTTCGCGAACAGAGTATTATTGCATTGTTCGACAATTTTTTAACTTTTTCCTTTATACGATCGATTATAGTTACGTTCTGCTTAAGATTCCGTGGTATTGAACGTACGACGGGCAATTGCAATTGTTCCGTAAGTGCACACTTTTGGCATGGTGGCTTGTTCAGCGGGAGTTGGGCGCCGAAGAATCCTTCCGTAGCGAAAGGGTTAATATTAAAGTTGCAAATAACGCTTGGAAAAAAGCATTGTCTTATTAACCCTTTGTACTCGAGAGGTGACAGTTAGTCGTTTAACGATACTAACTTCAAAAATTTTCAAATTCAAAGTATTTACTAAGATTCCTTTATTTTAACCCTTTGCACTCGAGAGGTGGCCGTTAGTCGTTTAACAATACTAACTTTAAAAATTCTCTAATTCGAAATATTTATTCGCAATATTTATTAAGATTCGCCTGTATTAACCCTTTGCACTCGAGAGGTGATTGTTAGTCGTTTAACAATACTAACTTTAAAAATTCTCTAATTCGAAATATTTACTATGATTCACGTACAGTGGCTCCAAAAAGTATTCGTACACTGTGTCACAAATAAATTCGTTTAACTCTGAAATTCTGAGTCTGATAGAAGTATTTGATAAAACTTTGTGGGTATGTAGATCGTAATAGTGTACGTATGAATTAATCTCTTCTTTTCATCTAAATGCCATTTTAAAGGGGTGAAACCAGCATTGAAGTTTCTGAATTTTCTCTCATTTTTTAAAGATAACTTTGTAATGGTACTTGATGAAGCAAAACCTTTCAAATAGAAAATGTTTAATTTTTAATACTCTATCGCCCTGCCATAAAAAAAAGAACACAGAAAAGCTTGTACTCAAAGCGTGAAAAATCGCTGAAACTTTGAGGTTCGTTATCAGCCCCCTTAAAAGATATTTTGCCGCCAAAAAATTGCTCCACGCAGGACACACCATGCTCTGTACACACATAAAGTTTCATTGAAATCAGAATTTCAGAAGTAGATGAATTTTCTTATAATACAGTGTACGAATATTTTTTGGAGCCACTGTATATTAAACTTCATTTAGTTTTGGTTAAGTCGTATATTAAAATTTACATATACGACTATTTAACGTCAGGGTCTGAACTAACGTCTGAAAATTTGCGAAACTATCATATGCTAGGATTACGATGTCTCTTGAGAGGGGATTGCCGAGTTCAAAGGGTTAAAACCGTGGTGCTGAACAAATAAACGCGTCGTTCAAGTTTTACGACATTTCTTTCCCAATGGTGATGAAAACGGTAACAGAATTTCTCGTGAACAAGACAAGCATTCCGTTTTGTCAAACCAGTTGTACGTGCTTTTAATTGTTTCTAAACTCGATGCCGCTGACCAACAGTGATTTGAATAACTACGTTTCCTTGGTCTGCTCTACGACTAATATCACTCATCCCTCTTAACTCGATACACGTGATCTGCATAAAATTCCGCACAGACCCACGACGCGTCGTTTTAAATTGCAGACGTACATTCGTTAAGAACGTAGGAAATTTACGAAAACGAAGTCACTTTGGTGCAATTACGCTGTCGCGAGGGTTGCCCGCAGGAAACATGAAAACAGAAATGCTCAGGAACTGTGAAAATAAAAAAAAAAAGGCCACGTAAGAACGTCATCAGGCGGAATAGGAGGTCTGCGCCTACGCTTCGTTATCAGCTTGATGCACATCCCGACTAACTAAATTCAGAGGAAATCGCGAGAACCCTCGTGCACCGGCGGCTGTGCCTCGCGGAATCGAATTATGAGGTACCGAGGGACAACGCCCTCCTCGGCCGTGAATTTCACTTCCGCCCATGGAGGGCCACAATAAAACGGACATTTGATGGACCGTGGAACGGTGAAAGGGCAGAAAACGAAAAAATGGCTGCGCGCGTAGCATAGGGTGTCCCTGAAACCGCCAGCCTTGGAACACTTTTAGTTGTCGACGAATTTATTCGTCCGTTCTCGAATAAAACTTATAAACTATATTTAAACTATATTTAATAACAATTAAACGATTAGATACATTTAGAAACATGATCCAGTTGTCTCTATGAAATGTCTACTTGGTTCCTTCTGGTTAAGGTACTTATCAAAGTATTGGGTTGGCAACTAAATGATTGCGGATTTTGTCCATAGATGGTTTTAGCACGTTCTTCGGTTTTGTCAACGTGTTCGAAGCACCTAAATTATATTGTTTCCTTGTTGTTTGAACTTCCATCATTAATTAGTAAGACAATTTTATCGATTATTTATTTAGTTTCGTTCTTATCCCAATTTAAAGATGGAAGAAGAAAACACCCATTTCAGACATATTTTATTGTATGATTTCTGAAAAGGCAGGAACGCGTTGCAAGCATACAAGAAGTAGTATGAGAATGAAGCTTTAAATAAAGACTTCATTTATTTATTTTATTCCATTCGGTACTACTTGAATGATACAATTTTTAATGATGCTGACAATGTAAAATCTCATTTAATTCAGTATTTTACTGGAAATAAATTAGAAGCTTTACGAACATTGAATTATGACATTGTCCAAAAGATGGCAAAAGGTCATCGACAAAAACGGACGATACCTAATTTAATAAAGTCATATTTTTAAGTAAAAAATTTTGAATTTTCAAAAAAATTTTCTTATTTAAAAAATATTTAAAAAAAATTTTCGAAATTTTCTTATTTAAAATCCGCAATCACTTAGTTGCCAACGCAATAGCAACATTAACAAATTACCACGAGTACGTTCTGCATACGCTTAGGCACGCCTTCGTGTGCTCGAGCAAATGAAAGAAAACAAGGAGTAGGGAAAGATAGAAGAAGAAACATGTTAGTGGCCTCGTAACTAGAACCGCACAGGTTGGACGTGCAAGAGCACAAAGGTGAAGGGACGTTAAGGGACGGCGGCGAGGAAGAGCGGCTATGAAATTACGGGTAGGTAAATGAAACTGTTCCAGAGCCTCGTGCATGCAGCTGCCGCTGGTACCGGTCCAACCTGACCCAACCCTGCAACACCAGACCCCGGTCGGGGTGGCGATTTTATTTTTATTTGCCTTCCGCTTTATTTTCGCTTTAATTTCTCCCTTTTCGTCGCGGCGCTTGCTAATGGGGACGCCAGGGGAAGAAGGGGACGCTGCGAGGAGCAGATAGGAGCTACAGGACCAACTGGCTGCGCGCCTTCCTCTTTCTTCCGGCTGGCCCAGGCTCCCACTAAATCCTCAACGAAACTGCAATTCTTCTTTCGATGCCGATAAAATTAATTATCCTGTTCGCTTCGCTCCTATTCCACTTACTTCTCTTTCGGCGCAAGATTCGGGGCGAATTCTCGCCCCGTTCTTCGGGGGAAAGCGGCTGGACTTGGAGCTGGATGCGACTAGGGCTCATAAATTCTAGACATTAACACTATTCCTACCGACGCTTCACCTATACCTACAGGTGGCTCCAAAAAGTATTCGTACACTATGTCACAAATAAATTCGTTTAACTCATTCACTGTTGACTACGAGATATCGTTGTTGCGTGAACTACAATTTGGATTGATTACAAATGGCCATTTCAGTTAGGAATTATTAGAAAGGATGAATGAAAAATTTATACAGTGTAGAAGACATATTAATTAACAATTTTTATTAGAAAAATTATAACTTAGACGATTACATTATAACATAATAATTATATATATATGAATGTGTCTCTTTAAAATAAAATCTTGGCACCCAGGACAAGACACTCCAAAATTGTCTGGTAGTGAATGGATTAACCCTGAAATTCTGAGTCTGATAGAAGTATTTCATAAAACTTTGTGGATATGTAGATCGTATGAATTAATCGCTTCTTTTCATCTAAATGCCATTTTAAAGGGGTGAAACCAGCGTTGAAGTTTCTGAGTGTTCTCTCATTTTTTAAAGATAACTTTGTAGTGGTACTTGATGAAGCAAAACCTTTCAAATAGAAAATGTTTAATTTTTAACACCCTTATCGCCCTGTCATAAAAAAAGAACACAGAAAAGCTTGTATTCAAAGCCTGAAAAATCGCTAAAACTTTGAAATACGTTATCAGCCCTCTTAAAAGATATTTTGCCGTCAAAAAAATTGCTCCACGCAGGATGCACCATGCTATTTACACGCATAAAGTTTCATTGAAATCAGAATTTCAGAAGTAGACGAATTTCCTTATAGTACAGTGTACGAATACTTTTTGGAGCCACTGTGTATAGATAATATCTGTCGGAGATAGCCGAATATTCGAAATAGCCTAATCGCGACATTTCCGGTTCGGTAAAACTTTTGTTTAGTGTTGTGTGCCATCTAGATTGTAACGTGCATGCTTGCAAATTATGTTGATCGTCATTTTATTCATTATAAGAGCGTCAGTCGTGTCACGAGCAACAAAGAAATAAAAATAAAAATGTAAAAGTGTTGAAACTAATAAACCCCAACAATATCTGTGCACGATTTATACCGTGCACATTTCGGAATTTCATTATGGCATTAATTTACGTTAATTCTGCGATACCTTTGCCTATCGAAATATGTTCCTTTGTAACGCGGGCTATAATCTTCTTTTGCATTGAATATTAAGTATACCGCCTTAGCGTGCGCATTGAAGCGAAAAGATTGATCCTGCCGGGTAGAAAGAAGTTAAGGAGGTCATTAGAATTTCACAGAGGAAAGTCGAAAGAAAGCGGATGTCAAAGATGTTTCAACGTCAATTTTACCGCCCCCCCCCCTTGCAGCGGGTCGCAAACACTTTTTATTTCGAGTGTGATTCATTAGATTTTGAAACGTTGAACGATCGCGTGAAATGAAACGTTCAATTTGACTCCGCTAAACTGTGTTGACTCTTCCTCGAATGGTTAAATTAGCGTTCGCCTACGTATTAATACCGCAGACTCTCAACACGACCTACATCCAAAGTAAATATGCAGGAATATTATAGAAGCGGGTGATGCCAGGACGCTTTTATGCGCGGCAGCGTAATGGACCGTAATCTACGATCTGTTGTACCAGCATTTAAAACGTTCAATCGAGAATGAACCCGCGGCAAAGCGAATTAATTACATCTGCCGTTGTTCCATGAATACGAACACGCGAAAACGAAAGCAAAGATAATACAGTTCCTTTCTTTAAGCATCCCGATTATACTTTTGCGCATGTTTCTATCAATTTAAATGGATTTCGTCATATAAAAATGTACAATACTTATGCAGAGTTTACTCGGACAATGAGAGGACCTGGAATTCCTCTCCTACTAGACCTGGAAACCAAACATTTCCGAATCTTAACACTATTCCTAGTACAACCGGTCAAATGACCGGTTTTAAAATTTCGATTAGAATTTCGTAGATACAACGTAATTGAATCGCCTTTAAACTTTAAACTTTAAACATAGTGCATCCTGCGTGGAGCAATTTTTTTGGCAGCAAAATATCTTTTAAGAGGGCTGATAACGAATCTCAAAGTTTCAGCGATTTTTCACGCTTTGAATATAAGCTTTTCTGTGTTCTTTTTTTATGGCAGGACGATAGGGTATTAAAAATTGAACATTTTCTATTTGAAAGGTTTTACTTCATCAAGTACCATTGCAAAGTTATCTTTAAAAAATGAGAGAAAACTCAGAAACTTCAACGCTGGTTTCACCCCTTTAAAATGGCATTTAGATGAAAAGAAGAGATTAATTTATACGTATACTATTACGATCTACATACCCACAAAGTTTTATCAAATACTTCTATCAGACTCAGAATTTCAGGGTTAAACGAATTTATTTGTAACATAGTGTACGAATACTTTTTGGAGCCACTGTATATAAAAATGAATGTGTGTCTGTCTGTCTGTCTGTACTCGATAGATTCAAAAACCATACGTCTAATCGCCGTGAAAATTTGGGAAATTATTAGGTATATCCCCGGGAAGGTTCTTGAAAATTTTTTTTAAAATCAGAGTTGGGATTCTAAGTGCTCCCGAACAAATATCCCAAAAACATCAAAATAACATTTAATTAGTAATATTTGTTAAAATTGTAACCATGAATAAATTGAAAAATTAAATTTTTACTCATGAATTTATTTTTATAAAACAAAATATTTATATATTAAGGAATAGGTGTGCATAAAAAAAGAATTTGAAATTGCAGGATTCAGAGGGAAATAGATTTCAGAATATTTGTATCGCTTTATCAATAAAACTCGGCAAAAGTTGCCGGGAATAATAGTAATTATTTTTGCAAATTTTACTCACTAAATCCGAAACCCGTCAAATTGACGGGTCCCGTGAACCTAGTAGATTATAATTACAAGCAAGGTAAGTATTCTGCGAACCCTGCATCCGCGTCATTAATCTTCGCGTTCCTCGAAACAGCCGGATGCAGCTCCGTTTCACGGATCTCGAATCGAGATTCCTTGTCGCGGATGTACGATTTAGCCTATGCGTCGACCAAGGACGAAAGGAAGGCTGGAGATCCAAGAGAAAGAGAGAGAACAAGAACATTTTCGACGGTATCGGTCTTCGGAGGCTCGATGCAGCCGTGTTTCGCCGGCCGGGATCCGACAACGATTTCCACTTACTTCTTTCGGGGAGTTCGGATAGAGATAGGGCTGTCCTGTTTTTTCTTCGACGAGTCTATATCCCGGTCGGTGCCGCGTGCCGCTTTTCCTTTGCATTCCACCTTCGTCCCGGCTTAGCGGACGTCCCGAAAACGCGGAGAGGCTAGGTATCGCGGAAACAGCACGGCGTCAAGGCGGCGGCGCGGTGCGTCCGCCAGTCTCCGTCTCGTTTCCGTCCGAGCGCGACCCCGTTTTCCCTCGCGCTTTCTCTATCTCGGGGTGGTATCGCGCCCCACCGGGGGCACCCTCTTTCGCGCTCTCCGTCTCGGTGGCCCTGCTCGTGCCGTCAGTCGAGTCCGGAGGATCCCGCGAATCGTGCTTCGACCTTCGCCGTGTCCGATGTTCGCTATCGTGCTCCCTGCGGCCGCGAAGCACAGTTTCTTCGTGCTCGACGACTTTATTATTCGATGTTGCCTTCGAATGAATAACAGCCTTCAAGCACCTTCAATGTAGGCACGCGTTTTTTGTTAAGACAAGCTTCGTAGTCGAAGACGGACACGCTTTTCGCGGAACAAGCTTTCAAGGGTTTCCGTTGAAGACAGTGACGTCGACATCGTTTGTTTGGTTTTGCTTAATGTTGGATTAATACACTGGCCGGTGTTAGGTGAGCTGTAGAAAATCTTTCAGGAGACACACACACAGAAGTTCCAAAGGTCGGCTGCGACACGATACAAGGTAAACACTCGAGTGCGTCGTCTCGCCGCCATACTGACAGGCGAACACGTGAGTCCTCTGTTGCCCTCAAACGTTCTTCGCTCGGTTCCCCGACCACTTTGCTCGTGTTATCGAGGCTCTCCACTTACGATTAACTAACGTTACAAGTACAAGTAACTAATTATCATGAAATAACGCGTTAGAGCGTCGAGAATGACGTCGAGTCGTCATGAAAAAGTGAAATACTGTAGCCCAGTGCGATATCGGTTGATGTTCGCTTGTTGATACGAAGAATAAATAGGATACATCGAAGGAAATGTTTGATTGAAAGGGGTGACGATCGATAAACGATTATTTCGATAAGACTTGTAGTTTTGACGGTTGGCAACGCGAGTCTTGACCTTGAAGAATTACTCGTCTCGGAGCTCGAAGTTCTAAAGGTGCAAAAGTTCAGTGAAACTGTGCGGGAGTTCTAAAGCTCTGTACATAAACTTGCATCTGTATGTTATACGTACTGTGTGCGCCCGCTTGGATGCATCGATCGATCGATCGATCGAACGATCAGGGAAACGTTCCGTGGTAAATACGTCTCGAGTCCTCGCTGTTCGCTATTGAGTATAAATGGTGACCTTCGAAAAATTCAGTAAAATTTATTGGCTCGGTGGAGGTTTCGTTTGTTGCTTTTGTTGTGGACTTTACTCTTCGGCACGAAACCTGCGTTATTCTTCGATCGGTACTACCTGTACCTCCCATTTCATCAACGTGGCGAAACGATAGATCGACAACAATCCTCAGGTAAATAAATCATCTGTACTTCAAGCGTATTTATTATTTAGAAGAAAAAGATAAAAATAGTATTGGGTTGAAGGGAAAGTTCTGTCGTATTTTAAATATGCAGGTAATTTTTCTTGTAAATAAAAAAAAACATCTGGCTAGTGGGTCATTGGGAATTTTTTTTGTTTTTTATTTTACCTGCTGTATAATATAAAAGCAGTCCTTTTTTACCGTTCATCATTTACTTGTGATATTTAAAGTGAAAAACGTGTCAGTAGATAAAGTGCATTTACGACACTGCATTTTGTATGAATTCCAAAAAGGAAGCAACGCATCGGTTGCAATGTAAAAATTTATGTGCGGTATTTGGAAAAGATATTGTAAATGTTCGTACTTGTCGAAGATGGTTTAGCAAATTTCGTTCCGGGGATCTGAGCCTCCAAGAAAGTGATCGATCTGGACGACCATCCAAGATCGATAATGATGTTTCGCGATCCATGTTGGAAAATAATCCACGTTTAACAAGTCGAGAAATTGCAGAAGAGTTTGGCATTCATCGTACAACTGTTGGGGATCACATTAAATCTCTTGGGTTTGTGTTAAAGCAAAGTGTTTGGGTTCCACATGAATTAACGGAAACGGAGAATACGACAGAACTTTCCCTGCAACCCAATAGTTATAAAACAAGAAATTAATCCATACATATACTATTACATCCTACATACCCATAAAGTTTTTTATTAAAAACATTAATTGAAATCAGAATTTTAAAGTGAAATGAATTTATTTGTAATACAGCGTACGAAAACTTTTTGGAGCCAAGTTCCTTGTAAAAAATATATCAGCCAGAATTCCATCGTTCTTCACAGGTTTTGTATGCTTTTGTAAATTTTAGTTGTCGAAATATATTGTTTTAATATACGGTTTAAAATATGAACGATCCAGAAAAAGGAGAAAAGAATTTGCGTTCCGTGTGGAAAAGTAATATGTGCGAAACAGATGGTCCCAGTGTGTGCAAGGTGCAACACGCGAGAATAGCCCGTTTAATTTATTTTTCTTTTTCCTTATTTCTGTATGTTTCAACTGTTCATTTTATCTGATGCGATTCGACGCTCATTTCGCGTTCCACATTTTATTTCATCCTTTTAATTCGTTTGAACCTTCGGGCGGAATAAATTATTACTTTCGAATATTCGAGCCGGTACTTTAATTTTAAACCTTTTCTGCGCATTTTCGTTTCGAAGTTCAACCTTATCAACGTTTCCTGTTTGTTCAAAAATAATTTCTCATTCGTATCATTTTCTTTTCCTGAACGGGAATACAATAACACGCAACGAGTAACTCTTATCGAAGTCACTATTGAAATATCGCTGGAAGAATTCTTGTGGGATTCAGGGATGTTATTCTGAAGCTGATATTAATCGTTAAACTTCGACTTTACGATACTAAAAATCGGCTGCTTTAATGTTGTGTAACCATTTCCATTTAGACCACGAAACTGTATGCGCATAATAATGACGAAAGTTTCGAAGTAGCAGCTATGCAGAGCCCTAATCGATAGTTCTTTCATGAAAATTGATCTGTTAACCACGCGATTCCGAATATTTTGAAACAGTTAGTTAATTCTGGACGTCGTCATGAATTTAAAGTACCGCCAGACGAATATATGCTTCTTTATTTGAACGCAAATTTAGTTTCCCGCTTTGCGATGAATTATGACGATGCATTTGAACTGATTTACACGGTTTGACCTAAATCAGGGAAACATTAAATTCTCGGAAACAAAATCTGAAACTCTGAAAGCGGTGCACATTCGTATCGAAACGTAGTTGGAATAAAACTTTTGTCATCACATAGTTTCGTTCGTTAACGCCCCTGAAATATTTGACTAATTTTTCTTAACCCT
The DNA here is from genome assembly GCA_033822845.1 of Tetrapedia diversipes. Taxonomy (NCBI): domain Eukaryota; kingdom Metazoa; phylum Arthropoda; class Insecta; order Hymenoptera; family Apidae; genus Tetrapedia; species Tetrapedia diversipes. Next base: position 32,813 of record JAOPTO010002407.1, on the reverse strand, counting down.
AAATCCATAAACATTCGTCTCTCGGACGAACATATTACATTGATGATTTTCGTTTTACAGAATACAAGGCGCAATAAAACACATTTTAACCCTTTGACTGCTATGGGCACATATATGCGTCTAACAAAAACTATTTGTGTGAACTACAGACGTGTATATGCGTCTATGATGAAAGTTACTCGCGAGAATTGTGGACGCATATATGCGTTTATGACAAAAGTTACTCGTGTGAACTATAGACACGTATTTGCGTTTGTCAATTTTTCTGACCTCCCATCTAATGCAAGACAATTGCTAATAGAGCTTGGTTCACGCAATGTACTTCGACAGGGAGTATTTAGCACTCAAAGGGTTAAATCTGAAAGGTTGTTTATCGATCATTAATTTTCCTGAACGAAAATGAACACGATACTTATCCCGAGCAATCGAAGTTCATCTTTTTATCTGTTTCGCTTTAACCCTTTCGCTTCGAGCGCCGCTTATAGGCGGCATCTATTTGTATTTTAATAATTCTGTATTACAATAATTCTGTTTCAATAATTTTGTGTTTTAATAACTTTGTATTATAATAATTTTGTTTTAATAATTTTATATTTCAATAATTTTGTATTTTAATAATTTTGTATTTTAATAATTTTGTATTTCAATAATTTAATATTTTAATAATTTTGTATTCTAATAATTTAGTATTTTAATAATTTTCTATTCCAATAATTTTGTATTTCAATTATTTTGTATTTCAATGATTTTGTATTCTAATAATTTAGTATTTTAATAATTTTGTATTTCAATAATTTTATATTTTAATAATTTTGTAAGCCTTTTCATATTAAAAATGTAAATATACTCGTTACATTAGAGCAGCGATTGTTTTTATTCAGCACAATTGTTATTTAAGACTTAAAAAAACGCGGACTGTGCATATTTCTGAGGCGTGCTTCCGTTCATTGACGGCACTTCGGCGGACTGGACAGCCGAAGCGAAAGGGTTAAAAGTTGCAAACGTTTACGTATTCGTTTATGAATCTAGGGTTAAAATCGAACAAACATATCAATCGAACGAATACATTTTCATGGACTTGAATAACATTTTGTTTCGATTATTCGATAATTGCTAAATTCAGTAGTATAACATTTATGCGAATCGAGTGTATCACGCGAGAAAACGTTAACACTATTCCTACCGACACTTCACGTATACCTATTCTATATACCTAAAATATGTATTCTATACATACCTAAAATTTAAAGGCGGTTCGATTACGTTGTATATGTGAAATTCTAATCGAAATTTTAAAAACGGTCATTTGACTAGGAATATGTGTTAAACCTATCTGCGTAAGTGCGTGATGTTTGCGCCGCGTTTCAGAAACTAAACCGGCCATAAAGCTTTCGATTGATAGTCGAAACGAACGACAGGGCTAGGCGCGCGTTAAGACTCTCATAACACGTTTGCGTTCGATTTTACACGGTGCGTATGCAGAGGCACGCAACGTCATATAATATTGCCTCAATAACGGCGGGCAAGAGAGATGATCTGTGTGACGCCTGAGGGTTTATTACATCCCGGTCCACCAATATTGGCCACTGGTCGATCGCAGCAGCTTTCAGAAGCGCCAAAGCGAGACAGAGGGAGATGGACGATGGCTAGGCGGGAAGATTAAAAGGGGAGGAAACGTCGTTCGTATAGTGATTCTATCACGATTTTTCGTTCATATTCGGGTAACACCCGTTTCGAGTTCATAGCGGTCCGCCTCGATAAACAACTCTGTTCCATGGCCCAACTAATTTTTCGTGAGTTAGTTTCCCCTCCCCGATCGTTATAGATAGTCGCCGCTCGATTTTTATCGGGATTCCTCCCTATGTTTTTACGAGGCGATGAATAGCAATTTGTTTCAGGGACACGAGATATTTTGCTGGCAAACATTGTTCGGAACTCCTTCCCGGTCGATTATGTTTACCTGTTTAAATGAAGATCTATAGAATTTCTCTTGAACGTTCGTTTAAAGCGTCTGTTGTGAATATTTCGATGACACGCAATCGGAATATTAGCATTCGATTCGTTCGACAATTAAAATCGTCTAAACTTATTATTAGCCACGTTGGAGATTGAATACAGAAATACTACGAAGCAAAAATTAACCATAAACCAGCTTTCTCTTAACGTACTTTCTCAAGGGCTTGTTCCAACAAGCTAAGCCACATTTGGCATTTTAGAAAGTTCGAAAACATCGAGAAACAGAACAAAAGGGGTTGAAGGACCCGGACGGGGTTGTAAGAATTTCGACCACTGCGTTCTGCCAGTCTTGTGACAAAACTTGCTAGGTGTGGTCAAAATTACCCTTCTTCATGCTATGTAAAAGTATTAATAAATTATCAAAGTATTATCTCACAAATAAGTGTTCATTTCATTTAGCGATATAAAACCCCATTCCCAATAAGCTATTAACCCTTTGCACTCGAGAGGTGACCATTAGTCGTTTAACACTAGAACTACCGACAATTAAAGTGTACTTATTTGCATGGAAGAAATTAAATTGAAAATTACATGAAAAAATACCGAACACATAGAAAACAAATATTTATTTATACCTTCTGTAGAAAATCAAAATAAATTTTAGAAGCTTTACCAGATTAAATTTATAAGGTTGCTATGAGTAACCACCAACTGGTCATTTTGACCGGTTTGGTAGTTCTAGTGTTAATGATACTAACTTCAAAAATTTTCAAATTCAAAATATTTACTATGATTCACGTATATTAAACTTCATTTAATTTTGGTTAAGTCGTGTATTAAAATTTGCATACATGACTATTTAACGTCCGGGTCTGAATTAAAGTCTAAAAATTTGCGAAACTATCATACGCTAGGATCACGATGTCCCATGAAAGTACAAAGGGTTAAACTGTATCATATTACAGTAATAAGTCGTATATTAAAATTTAACGTCCGGGTCTGAATTAAAGTCTAAAAATTTTCGAAACTATCACACGCTAGGATCACGATGTCCCAAGAGAGGGGACAGCCGAGTGCAAAGGGTTAATTTTTATTTCGTCCTCGATCAAACAGAAGAGTAATCCCGAATCGGTGATTACTCGCCGATTCATCCGTAAGACAAAGCGATCTCGTGAATTGGATAAGTCGCGACACAAGGGGTGCAATGTAATTCAGCAGGAAGCCGTTACCAAAAATCAATCAAGACCATCGTCTGAGGAGTTCCGAAGCACACTGCGCGTTCAGAGTTGCTCGAAGGTGGGCTCGAGACCGGCTGGGTGGAGGTTGTTGGGGGTGGCTGACGGGGGGTTGACGGGGGCGCGCAAACGGGAAGAGAAAGTCGAATACTCTCACGATACGCCTTGTCCTCCTCCAACCTGCAGGATTCCCGATAAAGCCGTCGAGCATTTGCTCGAAGCCTGCAGTGTACTCAGCTAGTCCGACTTCCGGAAGTTTCGTCCCTGAAGTTTACCCTTTCGCTCTGAGGAGCCCGGAACGTCGGAGGAATCTCGGAGAGGTCAAAGCTGCACGCAAGAGTTTGAGAAGCTGAATAGGCTGGCCTTGGATAAAAAAGGAACGAACGCGGATAGCGTGGAACGTTCTATTGTTCGTCGCATCGATATAACCTTTTCGATCCCTGATCGGGGCTAGTTATTAATGATTCAAGAATTAAGGAACTTCATCTTTCGAAGTCGTCGTGGTGTTTGTAGGCAAGGAGAAATTCGATACATCAGGAATACATTATGGCTCGAGTCCATTATAGCTTCTTCATATTGATTTCATTCTCATGCGCACCCCATAAATAAGTTTCTCCATCTTCTATACCCAAAGACCGGGCGATAAATTTCTACCCTGCTTACTTCTCTGCGCCCATTCCTTATTCTCATATTATAGAATTTCAGTTCATTATTTTTTCTATTTTTTTTTTTAATTAAGGGCTTAACGTCGGCCATTAACGACATAAATCGTTAGTTGTTGGTGCTAGATGTATTCATAAAGTTGTCTATTGCTTTGGATGAAACTGAGGGTATTTTTAGCATTTTCTGTGTTTGTTGAAGATTTGTTTTAGTGAGTTAGGAACCTTTGCTTGGGTTCGTGAAGTCTCGTATTCCTTACAGAAAAATAAAATATGTTCGATGGTTAAGGGATGTTGACACTTGTCGTAGTAGGGTGGAGGTGTTTTTTTCAGAAGGTGTTCCTGTGTAATCCTAGAATGTCCGATCTGAATCCTATTTAGTACGACTTAGTCTCTTCTGTTAACCGGTCTTCCTATTCCATTTCCAAAGAAGTCGTCTGAGCTATTACTTAATTTATTTGGTTTCTTAGCGTTCCATTAGAGGTTCCAGGTTTGTTTGATTCGAGATGCTAATACTTTCTGACAGTCTCGGTAGGGTATAGGTATGGTATCTGATGGAGGTATACGGAGTGCTTCTTTAGAGGCTTTGTCTGCAAATTCATTGCCTCGGATTTCTTGGTGCTAGGGAATCCATACAAGTATAATTTGGGTGTTGTTATTGAAGTTCTAATATATCTCTTACTATGGGATTGTCACCGGGAGGTTGTTGTGTGGTTAATATTGCGGTTCGTGAGTGAGTTCATTCTTTTACTCTCTGTTATTGCAAAGAGAAAAATAGGTAATACGTTTAAAATCAAGAAATGTATTCTTTAATTATTAGAGCAAAAAGCTCTTGGATATCATCGTCCAAACGGAAAACATACTCTTACATGATCTTCCAACACTTTTCACCCAGTAATTGGATAATCTGTTTTTCTCATATTATAGAATTTGGGTTCATTCTTTTACTCTCTGTTTCTTCTCATATTATAGAATTTGGGTTCATTCATTTACTCTCTGCTATTTCTCATATTATAGAATTTGGGTTCATTAATTTACTCTCTGTTATTTCTCATATTATAGAATTTGGGTTCATTCTTTTACTCTCTGTTATTTCTCATATTATAGAATTTGAGTTCATTCATTTACTCACTGCTATTTCTCATATTATAGAATTTGGGTTCATTCTTTTACTCACTGCTATTTCTCATATTATAGAATTTGGGTTCATTCTTTTACTCTCTGTTATTTCTCATATTATAGAATTTGAGTTCATTCATTTACTCACTGCTATTTCTCATATTATAGAATTTGGGTTCATTCTTTTACTCTCTGCTATTTCTCATATTATAGAATTTGGGTTCATTCTTTTATTCTCTGTTATTTCTGATATTATAGAATTTGGGTTCATTCATTTACTCTCTGTTATTGCAAAGAGAAAAATAGGTAATACGTTTAAAATCAAGTTATGTATTCTTTAATTAGAGCAAAAAGCTGTCGGATATCATCGACCAAACGGAAAACATACTCTTACATGATCTTCCAACACTTTTCACCCGGTAATTGGATAATCTGTTTACCTGAGATCCGCAATCATTATCCATTCTTGATGGGACAACTTTCCGAGGAGATCTTCGACCTTAATCAATATGCCGCGCCACGACAATATCATTTACGACAAATTGAAGATTATCCTTAACGGTTCAGTAGTTTGCCTGAAGTTTACGTCGTGCTAATAAACTTCTCGGTATATCGAACAAACTCAGGGCGTTTACTGGGACACTAATCCGACGAGATTTATAGCTTAAAAGATCGTTAAAAGTTCCGTGGAAATTACAGCAAGTAGCGAGCAAAGGGATGGCCCGCAATTACATGAATATTCCGATAATTAAGCACGAATTCCTTCTACTCTTTCCGAATAAAACGAAAGATTTCCTCGAATCACGAAGCCGTATACTCCAAAGCTTCAAGTTGCTTACCTCGCATAGTTTTACAATATACTAAATCGTGTCCATGAAACGACAACAGTTAGTCCGCTTAACCCGTTGCCGCAATTTCCCGTTGGAAATTGAATACAGAAATACTGCGAAGCAAAAATTAACCATAAACCAGCTTTCTCTTAACGTACTTTCTCAAAAGCTTCTTCCAACAAGCTAAGCCACATCTGGCATTTTAGAAAGTTCGAAAACATCGAGAAACAGAACTGCAGGGGTTGAAGGACCCGGACGGGGTTGTAAGAATTTCGACCACTGCGTTCTGCTAGTCTTGTGACAAAACTCGCTAGGTGCGGTCAAAATTGCCCTTCCTCGTGCTATATAAAAGTATTAACCCTTTGCACTCCGTTGTCCCCTCTCAGGGGACATTAGAATTTATTAGTGATTCCGGGGAATCAACTTATCCCAGCGCAACCTTTTCAGAAATGCATGTTTCTGTGAAGTTTTCTACTAAAATGGCACAAGATATCAAATCAAAATATGGTACAGTCACCAAGATATATACAAAAAATAGTGATTTTGAGGAATCGAGAATACGTCCATCCAATACGTTCGAGATGACGCCGAGTGCAAAGGTTTAAATAAATTATCAAAGTAATATTTCACAAACAAGAGTTCATTTCATTTAGCAACATAAAACTCCATTCCCAATAAATATTCTTTGCGGCCTAACATCTCTAAACCATCCTCGAACCGAAACATGTTCGCGGTGTACAGTATAAGTATACACCTATCCCCCGATTTACACGGTACTCGGTTTACACGATTTCACTTTTACACGGTTTTTAAATTTGCACCGGCCCGGAACGAGAAGACAATTGTTAATTACGGATTTCACTACCAAAGTTCGCCCATCTGAAGTTGTTTCTAATTCATCTAACATCGAACTTGAATCGCATCAACCACTATCGAGTGATGAAAGTGATATCATACCAATCAGGAATAAAAGATTAAGGGTCTACGAAAGTGATAACAGTAACTAAATTTCTGGTTAAATTTTTTAATTTATATTTCTCGTTTCTATATGTAAAATGAATTACATACATATACCTTTATATTTTTGTCATTTTATAAATAGACAGTTATTTTTATGTTTTTAAGATATATTTAGTTTTATTTTACGTTGAAATAATAATGACTGAATTATGCACATTTTAGTTTGTTTTCGATTTACACGGTTTTCCGTATAAGGATCTACGATTTCGATTAACACGGTTTTCTAACGAACCTATCTTCAGTGTAAATCGGGGGGATAGGTGTATGCGTTTTCGTCTTCGCGATGAAACTACCAACCAGTCCCGGATCGATCCCGGGCAATTCCCAAGGATCGATCGCGAACGGCGTTACGGCGCAACTTGATAATCGCTCGTAAACATCGCCTTAACAACCACGCGGCGGTAATGTCCGATACGTGTATCTGGTGGCTGACTTACGGGGTACAGGCCGTAACACGGTGCCCGGCAATAATTCATCCGGATGAAATAGGCGGGCGTGTTTAACGCGAGACGTTTATTACGCGGCATTTTTGCCCGACGTTCATTTTCCCCGGGAAACGGATATTCGTCTCTTCAACGGAAAGTAAATCATCGCGCTTCGCGCGACTATGTACCCTCGAATCGTTCCCGGTTACCAACAACACACCCTTTTGTGTTTTTATTGCTCTCGTTGGGTTGAGAGGAGAATTTAAAAAAAAAAAAAAAAAAATAATAGGTAACGCAACGATGGCCGATCGAGTTGGCACTCGGTCATTTCACCCCTTTGAACAGTACCTTTGACTGTCAACGATCGCGGGCAGAAATTGCTTGCGCTGCAATTATCAGATGATGCATCGCCACGTTTAATAGGCATCCCGTTAGCCCGTTTGATGTGCTCGCGTCGTTGGACAGTTCTATCTGGCCTCTTCGAATCTGCCCACCGGACGCGACGTACTTACTTGATTACGTCTAATCGCGTCACTGCGTTTACCCTATTTGGAATACGTTAGGCGCGATCGCCGTAACAAATTGTAGCGGCCGTTCATCAGCTTCCACCCTTCCGCGTTACGTTGCGAGCACCTCCTCGACGAATTAACGGGGAAATTATGCACAAATTTGTACGACTATAAAGAACCTCCGACAAAAGATATAAGGTGGAATCGGGTAAGTTCGTACCGGGTTTTTGTTAAATTCGACTTTCATCATTTATTCTTTAAATTATATTTGAAATGTTTAACTTATATTATTGGTATTAAGCGGAGTGAAGTAAATACTCTGTAATTCTCATTGACAAAAACGCCAATTTACATTAGAAATTACAACATTTATTGAAAATAAAAAATGTAACGAACATTACGAACTTACCCCGTGTATGGGACAAGTTCGTGAATACCCGTTTAAAACTTATTGGGATCTATCTTTATATGTTATAGGGCAAAATCGGAATTATTCATAAAATGCTATTTATAAGCATGAGAAAAAGGGCACAGTTAGTTTAGTAACACAGCAACCGTATTTTACGAACGAAAGGCTGTTTTGTAAAGAAATAAAGTAACCCTCACATAACGATAAATTGAATTCCCACGAATTTCCCTTCCGCGTTATTACTCGCGCCGTATCCAATTAGGTGACGGATAACGAAGGAAGAATTCTTTATTCCGTAAGAATCGATCAGAAATTACATCCTTTACCGGGACGCATACGTGGCCCGAATACGAACGAGCAAATCGAAGGAAGATTCATCAATTTCGAAGTGAAATTTCTGCGGGTCGCTCGATAAGGAACAAAGAGACTGTCAGAGTCGTACATGTCCAATCACCATCACTTCCTGCTGGAATTGATTATTAATTGCCGGCACGTGTGCCGCGTGCATCCATTCGAATCCCAGACGCTGCAATGGCGCGAGGACATCGCGCGCATTTCGGCGGCCGATAAAGTTATGCCTGTCCATCGGCTACTAATTACCGATTGATTGACTTCCCTCTCTTTCCTTCCGGCCGGTATTGTCACGAAGACAGATTCGAGGAACGATTATTCTAGCTCTATCGATTGACGCGCGATTTAAGCGTAGAGAATTTTAACACTAGGTTCACGGGACCCGTCAATTTGACTGGTTTTGGAATTCATGAACAACTATTATTCTTAGCAGTCTTTGTTGACTTTCATCGATAAAACGATACGAATATACCCTAACCTATTTCCCTCTCAGCTCTGCTGTTTAAAATTCTGTATACCAAATTTCTTTGTACACATATATTACAAATAGATGTACAAGAAATGCCCGTAAGTCTAGCGTTAATAGCTACTGTTTGAAGAAAACAGTGCGACCGGATGCAAGAATAAAAGCGACGGAATTGTTCAAAGAGATACAATGTACTTAACCCTTTACTGCATGAATTAATAAAGCGTTGAAAAAGGAATTGTTTCACGGTGGAAATAGCTTTATTTAATTATCAATAAGACGTATTAACCCTTTGCACTCGGCTGTCCCCTCTCATGGGACATCGTGATCCTAGCATATGATAGTTTCGCAAATTTTCAGACTTTAGTTCAGACCCGGACGTTAAATAGTCATATATGTAAATTTTAATATACGACTTAACTCTTTGAGGCACAGGATAAGCCAAAGAATGAATAAACCCATGTTGCACAGAAATTGGTATATTTTTATTAACAAAGGAACCGTATAATATAAAAGCATAAAAAAGTAGTAATAATTGAATTGAATTAGTTATCAGTTATAGGGTGGGACTTAAATAGCTGCCCATGTTGTTACTGCAATATTTCGAGGTGGGTTTAAAAATGTCCCACCATGCATTATCGTGCATCGAAAAGGTGGGACATTTTTAATCCCACCGTGCCTCAAACAGTTAACCAAAACTAAATGAAGTTTAATATATGTGAATCATAGTAAATATTTCGAATTTGAAAATTTTTGAAGTTAGTATCATTAAACGACTAACGGTCACCTCTCGAGTGCAAAGGGTTAAAAGAAAAATAAAGTAAAAGTTTTATATATTTTGGGGCATACCCAGATCAAATATGGAATCGAAAACAAAACTAGTTGTGAAGTATAGAAAACAGTTAAACAGCGGAAAAATTATTATCCGTCGAGAAAGATGAGTATATTGGACTCCATGAAAATATTTTTTCTCTCAAAAAGTGCTTACGTTTTACTCTGTTATCATTTTCTGAAAATGAATCACTCGCACCTCAATTCTGCTTTCTCACCGATTTGCACAAAAGTGAGGTTATATTCGAAATATCATAAAATCATAGACAGTTTATTCGGATTTTATTATTGCTAAATATATGTTTGATGGATTGAAATAGTTTGAATTATTTTATAATACTTAATTTGGAAATAAAATCGAATAAAAACTGCAATTACCATATAAGGGGCCATCATGGGCAGATTAGATTTTCGTTCTTATTATTGTTAATCCTGTTCAAAAGTACGTGAAATGAAACTCATCAGTTTTTGCAAACTTTTGTAAAGTCGTTTACGTCTGCGCCAATTTTTCGTTATTACTCTTTTTGACGTGGGTACAATTTAGAATATTCTTTTATCATATTTTAAATAACTTTGATGTTGCAACGGGCGGCACGTGTTACCGGCAGCGAGCAATGTCTTTGACATATCATCAAAAATATAATTATTTCGTTAATAGCTTTCCGTGAACATGAAAAATTTATGTGTCCCGATGGACGCGTAACCCATCAATTTCTGCTCGTTTAATGCACACGGAGTATAGTAATTATTTTTACTTTCATTGGCGGGAGGGCACCCGTTTGAACGATATTAAAATTTTCCTCATTTCCAACACGGAACAACAAAAGCCGCGAAACTATAGACGAAGTATAAAATGCACTTAAAATTTTCGTTTGATAGATTTCCCTGAAAGCTTGACGATATTACGCTTGGTTTATCGGCGCTATAGACATTTGATAGAACTTTCCTCTGTTAATAATCAATTTATGCACGATCCTTTGTTATTTCACTGTGTAACCATCTGTCGCGATGCGCTATAAAAGATTAGGTCAACTGGATTCTGTCCTGTTCTAAGATCGATGCTACTGTTGTCAGTCTCGTAGTAATTAAATTGAAACCAACGGTCATTTGTTGTGTCATGTTGTGTTCGTATTTCATTAACTCTTATCGTATAAGGAAGAAACACGTCTTTGAGGTAAGACACACGGGAAACGAGGCAAACCTCGATCATAGCGTGCTGCTCTACTAATATAATAAACAATTGCCTTAACGAGGCAACAATGGAGTCGCAATATTGGTTGTGGTTCCTTGCTAACGATGATTGACAGCGGTTTTATGAAGACTCTTAGGCTGAGGCTGCGATTTACTCACAGGAAGCGGTAGACGTTTAAACAACGAGTGATGCCTGTGATCTCTGCTCGATCGTTTATCAATGGCATCAAACAAAATTCAAGGAACTGTCCATAAACGTTAACCTGAAAATCAATGTACTCGTAGGATGATTGCATTGATCTAAAAACATCGGCTCGATCGCATGTTTTAACCCTTTGCACTCAAATTTAACATGACCATGAATTACCGTCAATTCGGAATTTATTTTTTTATTCAATCAAAACAAAACTTTTTCAATACTTTATTAGCGTACTTAGCTGTAACATTTCATGAGTATAATTAAAAAAAAGAAATGAAAATTCCACAAAATATTTATTTATACAGATAGAAATTTTTATAAAATACATCCCAGCAGAGCAATCCAAAAATATAGTGTTCATACATTTATATTTACATACATATGTACACAAAATCATACTTTATAATCCCTTGTAAAATGTATGACGTCGCATTACTCAGAAAAATCGCAGTAAATCAAAAACTGCTTCGTTTTTACGAACGAAATTTTTTTTTTATTTTACACTTAAATATGTGCTCTATGATTACTTACGATGAAAAACGACATTTTTTGGAACAGTATCTTTTTTTGTCATATTTATACGATGCCCGCTCCTCAGCACAAGTCTACTAAATACAGTAGCGGACAAAAGTTTAAGACGGCAAGACAATGTAAAATATAATTTTATAGTTTACAAATATTGTTTATTTATTCTTTTTTATTATCATTCTGGCAGAACACCATTCATTGATTAGCATAAAATACAAATTTTATTTATGCTGTTGTTTCGTATTAATTAATTAATTTATCTTCTTCGACCATTTGGTCTTAAACTTTTGTCCGCTACTGTACCACGTATTTTTACGTGACCCGAGCTCCAGTGACAGACTGAAAACAACGTAAAAATACGTTGTCCGCATGCCAAGCGTTAACACGGTGATAGAGTTAAGAAAAGTGAGGAAGTTACCTGTAGATCGATTTCGATTGTCTGTCGTTACAAAATATAATGGTTCCAAGAAAAGATATCGATGCGTCGCCGGGTGGAATGGTCATTTCGTCGAGGCCACGATGCGTGCGGGGCGCATTCGACGAAGAACCACGTGACATCCGGCAGAAGACAGGCATGAGTCGCCTCACCCACCTTCATTATCATGTGCGTAACGTTCAATGAGAAAACGCTTCTGTACACACGCCCACGTGCACGCCGGGCACATGCTGATTGCACGCTGTCCCCTGAATAAAACGCGTCATTTTGTCGCGAGAAATGCAATTCCACGTTTACTACTTCCATATATACGAAACTATTTTTGTCACGGAAGCACGCTGTCCCATAGCGAACGAACGATTGCAGCTCGATGGTCATGTGCGTTGCCCACACGCATCGTGCTTTCGACTTTTATTTTTTCGGCCACCACGAAACCGATACCTATCGCAGCATATTAATTGGACTCTTTTCTGAAAGGACCTAGGATATGATTCCGTGATAGAAGCGACAAATTACTCTTCTCCTACGATCAGAGACCGATAAGCAGTGTCTCCACACTTAGTTTCCTATAGCACATGTATAGTTAATACAAGATAATATTTGAAAGTTTCATTTCCTTATCTAACATAAAAGATAAAGCTGCACTTATTGTATGATTAATTTTAACATAATTTCTTTCGATTCCTTTTGGCCACCACAAAATTGATACTTGTCGCAGCACATTAATTGAACTCCTTTCTGAAAGGACCTAGGCGGAGAATATGCTTCCCTGATAGAGCGACAAATTACTCTTCTTCTACGATCAGAGATTGATAAGCAGTGTCTCTACACTCAATCTTCTATAGCACATGTATAGTTAATACAAGATAATACTCGAAAGCTTTATTTCCTTATCTAACATAAAAGATATACGACAAACTGCACTTATTGTATGATTAATTTTAACATAATTTCTTGCCACACAATGATTTTGTTATTTATTTACTTTATTTCCTATCAGATACAATTTTAAGAAAAATCACGTTAATGTTAAAGTTAAATTTTTAATTAACGTTGCGATATTAAGGACATATTTTTCATAAAAGTAAACAAAAAGGAACGCTATATTAATTGGACTCTTTTCTGAAAGGACCTAGGATATGATTCCGTGATAGAAGCGACAAATTACTCTTCTTTTACGATCAGAGATTGATAAGCAGTGTCTCCTCCCTCAATCTCCTAAAGCACATGTATAATTAATACAAGATAATACTCGAAAGTTTTATTTCCTTATTTAACATAAAAGATATACGACAAGCTGCACTTATTGTATGATTAATTTTAACATAATTTCTTGCCACACAATGATTTTGTTATTTATTTACTTTATTCCTTATCAGAATCAATTTTAAGAGAAATTACGTTAATGTTAACGTTAAATTAACGTTAAATTTTTAATTACCGTTGCGATATCAACGACATATTTTACACGAAACTAAACAAAAAAAAAAAACGCTATATAATCCGGTTGTAACTACAAAATTGTGGGCGCGAAATTGCGGTTACAAAGTGGGTCGACAGACCGGTTTACGCGTACATATTCGTGGATAAAGTTTCCGTTTTACCGTCAGTTGTGCAGCGTTTAAAATTGCGCATTGTGTGACATGGAAAGTGCGGATTTATTTTTCGCAACTGCACCACCGCTGCAACTCATTCGAGCTTAACGAAACTGCGACGAGTAGAGTACCCGGTGCCTAGGTACTCTGGGTTATGCTAACGCTAATATTTTCTTTCCGTCGGCATGAATTCGCTTTTCACTGAAAAAATCTCAGCTTTCTCGAATAGCACGGATACACACGCGTGCATATGTACATGATAAACGACACCGTTTTATGGCAATTAAAATATTATAAAGTTTTTCGCGGTAACATTTTAAATGATTGAAAATTTTTATTTTCTGCGTCTTCGTCAATCACCAGACGAGACAGCCCTTTACGCCGCGACAGTATGTTAATTAGCTGCACCATCGTGTGCCTGCTATCGGGGACCTTCAAAGCTCTTTACCTCTATAATCAATGATAAATCCAGGAATTTCCTTGGAAAAGTTTTAATATATTGGGTTGGCAACTAAGTGATTGCGGATTTTAAATAAGAATGAAAATGCAAAATTTTTTCTTGAAAATATGACTTTATTAAATTTGGTATTGCCCGTTTTTGTCGATGACCTTTTGCCATGTTTCAGACAACGTCATAATTCCATGTTCGTAAAGCTTCTAATTTTTACCAGCAAATAAACTGAATTAAATGAGATTTTACATCATTAGCGTTATTAAAAGTTTTATGATTTAAGTAATTCTGTATGGAACGAAATAAATAAAGCCTTTCTTTTTCAAGGCTTCATCCCCAAATGTGGCACACAATTTCTTGTATGCTTGCAGTGCGTTCCCGCCTTTTCGGAAATACAATAAAATACGTCTGAAACGTGCGTTTTGCTTGTCCATTTTTAAATTGGGATAAAAACGAAACTAAATAATCGCAAATCAGCGCTATCGCATTCTTCGGCTTTTTTTAACACTATTCCTACCACGACCGGTCAAATGACCGTTTTTAAAATTGTGATTAGAATTTCATATACACAACGTAATTGAATCGCCTTTAAACTTTAGACTTTTCCTCAAATATACGTATAATGTTGGACATAGAATTGTAAGGGGTCAACTTTAAAATCGTCTTTGTTTTATTCAATTTGAATAATGTCAGTTTGAAGATTGATTGAATATGGAAAGAGTTTTGTACAATTTTTCTGGGCAAATACCCCAGTGTGCGCTGTGTCGAGTAACCTCTCGACATAGGACCGCAAAGGGTTAAACTCTAGACTTTTCCTCAAATATACGTATAATATATTTTTCAATATCCACTTTTTTTTTCATTGTTTATTTTTTGAGAAAAATTTGTAGTCTGTCTTATGTGGGAATGTTGCGGTAGGAATAAGTACACGTGAAGTGTCGGTAGGAATAGTGTTAAGGGAAGAAATTACGTTTATTATGAAGATCGTTCCTGAAAACTACGGAAATTTATTCAGATTTGTTTAACATCGGAAAGCAGCAACGAAACGACTGAGATTTCCGACTATTTTTTCTCGCAGCTTGATTAACATCGTTTCGGATACGAGCGCGGAAATTCGATTGCTTGGTGTTCCATAATTTTAATAGAAAAGTTCTGTTGTTAGTTGCGCGAGCAAAGTGCCGACGTGGTAAAGTACCGATTATCGGAATGCAGCTTATCCGAAATTTCCATTATACGGAAATCTGTTTATGCAGCGCAGAAAATACCCGAGAATTAACTGCAATGGGAATACACGCAGATGCAAAAGTTGTACACAGCAAGCGTCGGGGGGGGGGATCTATGGAACGAGGAATTTCCACCGATGCCTGCACTTTATTCCTTTCGAAAAGCTGCCCGGATAATCCTTAGAAAATTGTTGCAACCGAAAATGAAACACTGCGAGAAATGTAGCTTAATCAATGTACAAGTTGTTAATTGATCCGAAAGGCTTGACAAAATTTACGTTATTATTATATTCTGTAAATTTGCATTTGTGTAACTATTGTAATTAATGTATTTTTCTGCATCATGATAATACTGATTGTTTAAAATTGGCGAGCCACATACAGTGGCTCCAAAAAGTATTCGTATACACTATGTCACAAATAAATTCGTTTAACCTTGAAATTCTGAGTCTGACAGAAGTATTTGATAAAACTTTCTGGGCATGTAGATCGTAACAGTATACGTATGAATTAATCTCTTCTTTTCGTTTAAATGCCATTTTAAAGGGGTGAAACCAACGTTGAAGTTTCTGAGTTTTCTCTCATTTTTTACAGATAACTTTGTAATGGTACTTGAAGCAAAACCTTTTAAATAGAAAATGTTTAATTGCACTCGGCTGTCCCTTCTCATGGGACATCGTAATCCTAGCATATGATAGTTTCGCAAATTTTCAGACTTCAGTTCAGACCCGGGCGTTAAATAGTCATATATGTAAATTTTAATATACGACTTAACCAAAACTAAATGAAGTTTAATATACGTGAATCATAGTAAATATTTCGAATTTGAAAATTTTTGAAGTTAGTATCATTAAACGACTAACGGCCACCTCTCGAGTGCAAAGGGTTAATATAAAGGAATCTTAGTAAATATTTTGAATTTGAAAATATTTGAAGTTAGTATCATTAAACGACTAACGGCCACCTCTCGAGTGCAAAGGGTTAATATAAAGGAATCTTAGTAAATATTTCGAATTTGAAAATATTTGAAGTTACTATCATTAAACGACTAACGGCCACCTCTCGAGTGCAAAGGGTTAATATAAAGGAATCTTAGTAAATATTTTGAATTTGAAAATATTTGAAGTTAGTATCATTAAACGACTAACGGTCACCTCTCGAGTGCAAAGGGTTAATATAAAGGAATCTTAGTAAATATTTTGAATTTTAAAATTTTTGAAGTTAGTATCATCGAACGACTAACGGTCGCCTCTCGAGTGAAAA